>MU158839.1:676438-702489 GCA_015888305.1 Antheraea pernyi | reverse complement strand
TAAAGAGTGTCAATAAATTTGTCGGTCGCTGTATATCGGTCCTGGTGCGACGTAGGTGGTCCGATAGTCCCTGAGCGCTGCGACACATCCTTTAGGACAAGGCCCTCGTTCGAAGGGACGACATGTTTGTTTTTATCTACCGCCGACCTTGTCTTCATTATAATATATCTTCCAAATAGTTTAGAAGATCACGAAGCTATCTTGTTTTACTTGATAATATGCCCGATTTTACGATGCAATAAACAAAATAACAATACCCTTGAAGGCAATAATATTTTATGTCTTTTGTCTGGTACTTTTTCCAATTTTGTACCAATCCTGATGTTATAAACGTGTTTAACAATCAATCAAGGATTTTTTTACACCCATTTCCTTAATAAACCCCCGCTTTATTTAATCCCGACACCTTTACATCAAGCTTCAAACGATATGGGCGGACAAGCCGTCAATTACGATTTAAGGAGAAGCGGGTAGCATAAAACAAAAGTGAGGATATACCGAGATTGATCGAATAATTCGATGAACATTTTCACCGCCGCGTCACTTTAAAGGCACAATCGTACAATTTAGGATATGTTTTCTCACGGTACAGCTCCGCCTACGCCCACGGCCTGTTTCTACGAATACATTTCGGACCAAGGAGTGGAACTCTGTGTCCATAATTTAGTTATAACTTGGACACACCTATTACCGCTCCCTTTGGATATGTCGTAAGATCAATAATAATTATTTTTATTTATATCTATATTGATGTAGCTTATGTTATTTCAAAGAAACAGTTTTTTATAAAATAACAAAATTACATTTATATGTACTTAATGTATTTACCTAATAAAATAATTCTAAAGAGTTTCTAGGAAATAAATTTGGCAAAATTGTGTTTAAATTTAAATCTTTTAAGAGTTAAATTAATATTCCCGAGGATATTTTATTACTCCATATATAATTTAAATAATATATTTATTTCTTTATATCATTAAAAAAAACAATTTAATTACGAACAAACCTACAAAAAAAACTATTCCTTGTAAATTCATATAAGCGTTTACAATTCAGTAAAATAATATTGTACTTACGATAATGGATTAAACATTATTGTTTGAGCACACTAATGTAACTACGCCTTATCCGGATTTAAAATCCATTCCGAGCTCCACGGTTTTACAACTGCAGTCCAGCTTTGGACTCAACAATTCACACCCGATAATCATCTTGGAAATAAACGCCGCATGGATCACCGTGAAATCACGTCAAAACATACCTACACATATTTGTATAATATATGAAACTATGGAAAGCACTTATGTTGGACTGTTTACATAAAAATACAATAGTAACCGTTTTTAGCGAGTTGTATTATGTAAATTGCACTCCTCTACGACGCGGCTATGTTTTATTCTGTGCTTTTCTTTTATTAGTTATGCAACTTGGCTATTTGAATGCGTAAAGACTTTATTATTCCCGAATAATGTATATATATATAACATTATGAAGTTCCGGTTCTAGTAACTTAATAAGGAAGATTATGTGTATAATATTTATAAAAAATTAATGTTTTTTTTTTTAAGATTAACAAGTAATTAAAGATAATAATCATATCATAATACTAGTGATTGAATCTACGATTTAGTGACAATTTCAAATGATAAATACCTTTTTTTTTGTAGCTCGGCAAAATCACTGCCTGATGGTAAGCATAGTACAATCCAAAAACAATGGCGACCACCGAAAGACATACTATCCATCGCCGGTCGCCGCTGTCATGCCGACCTACGTAAGTATCTCTTCACGTTACGCTTGAACGACCCCTTGTCATAGGAAGGAGGAAACACACTGGCCGGGAGATTGTTCCACAGCTTCACGGTGCGGCAAAGATAAGACGTTGCGAACTTTTTAGTTCTTGCCCAGATAAGATTTACCGTAAAACTGTGTCTCCGAAGACCAGCGCGCGTGGTGCGGTTATAAAAAGGAGAGGAAGGGACCAAACTGAATAACTCTTCAGAACACTCGCCACGATACAGACGGTAGAATACGCTCAGTGAGGCAATGTCGTCCTCCTACATGTTAATTATATCCTTACATAGTATTCACATCATAATATTTTCTACGCGTTCATATTCTATGACGATTTTCGCATCAGTTGATGGTAATAATAATAGCATTTAGTTTGCTAAATATACGTAAAATCTGAAAGAATTATTGGTAAATAGCGAGGTTCACATCAGATCTTAGCCATTAATGGTAAATAATGGTTCCTTACGCAAGATTACAGCATTGATTTAAAGAAACTAGCTAGTCAACAATTATTGTTAGTTTTATTAACCGACTTCAAAAATCAGGAGATTCTCAATTCCGTTGAATTTTTATAGTATTAAACCTTGGATTTCGATGATACACCAAGAACTCTAACGGTTGGATCGATTTTAATGAAATTTTATATATATTTTTGGTAGTTATGAGGATAGGTCGTAAAGTATATTCTATACCTCTATGTGATTAGGGTGTCCGTATCCAGATTTTTTTTCTATTTTTTTTATTGTATATTTTTTATTCACCTTCCTAACCTTCCCACCCTCTCATTTTTTATTCGCAATTTTTGTATGAATAATATCCAAATGATTCAACGGTCGGATGTTGCTGAATGACAGATGGCGCTATGTCCGCTTCATCGAAATTTATTCCACATATGTCTAAATAAATTCACTAAACCAACTAGGTAAGTGTTTGAGTGAGTCCCTGAATTGTTTGGTTTCACAATTGGAAACGGTGGGAGTCACTGTAACCGGGTTCTAGGTTTTTTAAGATTTCTCGAATTTGCAAATACAATTAGAACCGATAGTTAACCAATTTCAAGCAGACGATGTTGCACGGGGCAACTAGTTATGGCTTTAAAAATACGGAATGTGTATTTTCACTATGAGAATAAAATACAGTATTTACAAAATCCTTATATAAAATTAACAGAATCATGCAATCATAATCAATAAAGAATGTCCATCTTTTATGGAAAATATAATAACATTTTCTTTGGTTCAAGTAAAAATGAATTTGTGATTATTACGATATATTTCACACTTATCTTGTTTCGGACAATAACTTTTCGCACAATGATTACTTGTCGTCTTCACACAAAGCTACTAAGATGGAGATAATGCGTAACCCAAAGCTGTTTACAATGGGACTGTGTTGCTATTAAATAAAAATTACCTTTTATAACGGCTCTCACACGTCGCACCGTTTCTAAGTTTATAGGTATAGGATCTATCAACAGTTTCAGTGGGGAAGAAATATCACCTTTGCTGAATAGCAACGCTGCCCAACCTTTTGTGGCTCCGAAGCAGCCTCGCATCACTGACCTACTCTCAGCGAACACATATCCACCGCCCGTCGAATTAAATGTTCTCGTTTTAAAACGTAATATATCACTGAAAGAACCCTTTAAAATTTTCCTAATAAAAACTTTAAACACATTGCTCTTAATTTTGCCACGTCTATGTCTGTGTTCACTGGAAATTTTCCCGGTGAATATATACTGTGAGTCGTGCACAATCTGTTTCAACGTATCATTGTTTCTAAATGTATTGTTATGATAACACCTCTGTGGGAAATTGTCGTTAATTTTTATAACTGTGTTCCGTTTTATAACATTTCCTTTTAGAATAAAATCAGCGTTTGTTGTAAAAATTAATATCAACACTACAATCGGTATTGGTTTTATCATTTTGATCTCATATAAAATATTTTTAGTAACACTTTTAAATACATATTAGAAACACTATTTTATATTATTAAAAAAAATTGGATAATGTTATCGATGATACTGAAATGGTTGACATTTTAAGAGGAGTGGTAGATGCGCGCGCGACGTTTGCCGTACCAACTTCGACTGGAGGCCTTATCCGATCCAATGCAACTTGCAACCTGTTGTATCTTAATCCTTAAACTTACTGAAGCTGAACTATTTAAAACAAATACGATTTAAACGAACGTTATAAATTTCGCAATCGCTTATAACGTTCAATCTGATATTAAAAGTATACTCCAATTCTTTTTACAGTTATAATGAAAAATATAGGGGCAATGAATCATAATGTTAAATATTATTTTTTTGGCTTAATTATAATTACTAGTGGGCGCCCAGTGGTCGACATTCGACCATAGTCATTGATTTTTTAAAGGGATAAATATTATAATAATATTTGTATGTTATAATATCATTGTTGAATGTAGAATGAAAAAGGGTATTTGGAACGTAAGAGTAAAATAATACATACATAGCAACCTCCTTCACAACCTTTTTTGAAGTCCTTTATTGACAGATGTCAAAATGTCTTTTTTATTTACTTGTGTGTATATGTTGTGTAAAATTTAAGCATTAGCGTGAGTAATGCATATTTTAATTAATTTAATGGACTTCTAATGCATTTTATATAAAATAAATAGGTTTCTGAACTTCTCCTCCATATAAACTTTAACTATGCCAAATTTCACGTTCATCCGTTCGCCCAATTCCGTTAAAAAGGGATACAAAGTTTAGGCTTCACGTATTAATATATAGATATTAAGGCATGCCCATGTAAAACTAATGTTTAGTATCAATTGATAATTTATGTGTGAATGTAATAATTTGATATTATCAAGTCATAACTTGGCGTAATGAGGGATAATAGAAATAGCAACCGGTTTTACATACATCGAGCTCGGGTTACTCATTTTACAATTTTATACGAAGGTGAGAACTCATTTCGTCCAAGTTCACGAATGAAAAGGTGTAAAAGTCCTTGAGTATCCATAAATTTGAGTACATCTACATATTATAATTCCAGTCGTAATTTTGATGTTTTATATTTATGGTTTAATTAATGAATAATATATTCACACTTCATAGAATTTAACAAAAGTCTAAATAGATTATATCCATTTTATCCTTATAAAGGTTTTACAATTAAGACTTTGGAATATATTTCATTTGTTTACGCAATTTATATAACTTTCACTGGAGATTAATTGGCTTCGTTTTTAAAGTGTATCATTCCAATACACCTTATGGAATAGATATACCAAATGAATCAAATATATATACTACACTAACGGTGCCTGTGGTTTCGTACGCGTTTATTATTAATGACTGATATTACCATTCGTTGTAATAAGTGGCTATGTTATAGGAAAGTATATAGTATGGAATTATTCGCCCTATTCAAATATCTGAACATGGCGAGTTTTGTGGCGCTATGGAAACAGATGCATTGCAGTATCGTAGTCATAACAAAATAGATAGAATAAAAGTCTTTGTTGTTGGAGTTTGTTGATTTCACATATAGACTACATGGACTTCACAGGACAACTAATGCACCTGATATCGGTCTTTTCATATTGTATAAAAATGTATGGTAACAATAGATAAATATAAATATATGTAAGTAAATAAATTAAATTGTAAGTGGTAGAACCACGCTGTAGCTATTACTGGTTTCAGGATGACTGGGTCGGCTCGCCCGGGGTAGTACCACCTTCTCACAGAAAACCGACGTGAAGTAACAGTGCTTGCATTGTTGCGTTTCGTTCGGTCAGTGAGAGAGCCGGAGGCCCACCTCCCCTTCCTTCTCCTCTCCCCTCCCGACTCCCCCTACTCCTTCCCCCAAACACAGACTGGCAATGCACTTGCGACTCCCCTGGTGTTGCTAATGTCTATGGACGGCGGTGATCAGTTAACACCAGGTAACCCGCCTGTTCGTTAGCCTCCTATGATATAAAAAAAAACTTAAATACGTTTTTTGTCTTTGATTTCAAAACTAGAACTTCTAGAATTTATAGGTTTACAAGTTGAATTAATCTTTCATAAAAGTCACATAAGTACATACAAGTATTCGGAACTCATATAAAGTTAGGACAAATAAATTAAAATTATTGGATACGTAAATATTCGTAAAGTTACAATAAAATATCGAAAGCAATTAAACGCATTAAAAGGGATTAATTACGTGTTATATATTTTTACCGTATTTCCATTCGACATTCTCGAAGTCTCATGAGTAAATGTAAAAACATTATACACTAGCGGGCCCGGCAGACGTTGTCCCACCCTGATTATAAAAAAATCCTGGACAAATTATATACCAAAACGTTCCTCGTAAATCACTTTATCCACTGGTGAAAACAGCATAAAGATCCGTTCAGTAGTTTTTGAGTTTATCGCGAACAGACAGACAGACAGACGCGGTAGCAGACTTTGTTTTATACTATGTAATGATTAATATTTATTCCCAAGGAGCTTAGTCTGGTTTCTCTAGTAACCTTTTAACATACAGTAACTCATGTATAAAAGTCAATAAAACAAACAATATTTAATATTAATTTATTGATTTTGTGATAATAATATAATAGTTAAATAATATAATAATAAATTTATTAATATTATTAATTATTTATTTATTTATTTAATTTTTTTTATATAATAAATAGTTTAATATTGCATAAAAAATAATCTTTACAAAGAAGCGTGTAAGGAAAAATAAATAGATTTACAAATGAAAAATTGTTTAGTAATCAAAATTATCTAGTACTTAGCTATTATTTTATAACATTTGTATAATTAGAGAATATGTATATAAACAATTTTTATACATTATTACATTTATATAAACACATTTTTTTTTTAATTATGTTATTCCCAATGGCATATAAAACTATCTACGTGAACGTCGCTTCAAACTTTAATACTCGTACCATTAAATATACAGTTTTACATATCGCATAAATCAAAGGAAAAAAAAAACAACTTTCTTGATAATTGTATAACACAGCTCCACTAAATTTATTCACCTTGTATAATCCCCTATATTCACGTAGTTATAAATATCAATTATGTTACGTAGGCAGTGTGGGACAATCCACCAGAGCGTAGTGCATATTATGCACGTGGCACAGTGTGGGCGAACAAGTAGTCCGATACCTATCTCGTGGCTCGAGTTCAACAGAAACTTGACAACAATTTACAATCTATAACACGGATCGAATTCCCATATTTTATATACCCATCCGCGTTAAGTTATTCCCGATTGTCCATAAATAAAGAATACAAAAGTCGAAATATAACTGCACGAGTTTAATACAATATTCGTTGTTTTCCAAATTTGTAATAAAAATAATATAAAAATCTGTATTTCTTGATAGTGATCAGTTTTACGATTGTAATTCCAACCTACGCGACGACATCACAATTTATTTTGTCGCTAGGTATTTTCCGTTGCACTTTGGCTTAATTATTTTGAGATAACAATAGGAACCGCAGATAAAATTTATCACATTGGAATGTGGCCGGAAGACATCACTGAGAAATCATATTGTGTCTTAGTCTCAATGCCCAAGCATCAAGGTGTTTTTTATGCTTTGATCAACAATAACTAGATAAAGGGTCGGCGCGAATAATACGTTTCGGTAAATAAGAGCTCACTTGAAATGTGTGCCCTTATTTTCTTTAGTTTGTTTGAAACACAGCCAATGTAAGCCCATTTCACATGCCGCAGTGTATTCAAAAGTTCCAAAAATAATACCCGAAAAAGCAATTTAACGGCCGGAGTATCTTACTTTCGCTAAATACATGTTGAATAAGTTATATTTTAAGCTTTAAACTAACAAATAATATCAAATTTTGAACAAAATTACCTATTTTAAACCTGTGATACAAATGTTTGGCCTCGCCACGCACAATAACGGGAAAACGTACTTTATTCATTACGTGTTAAGGTTGAATTCACACTAAATGTTGTTTATGTTGTCTTTTCATTTGTGAGGGGAGTAATTTATTACTTTGCTTCTGTAGTATTAGATAATATTTTGAACATTTGTGACTTTATTACTTGGTGTTATGGTTGTAATTAGGTTAAACTTAAAACTGATTTAAAACTTTTTTTCTCCTTTTCTTAGTAAACAAATAGCTACACATAAGTATATATTTACGCGGACGGCTTTTAGCTTCGATTTTGTACGTGACCCTTTATCTAGTTATTGTTGATCGAAGTTTTCATGCTACATCGCCAAAATCTTAAAACGCGAATGGACCTCTATATATACAGCTTGGATGTCAGTTATTTAAAAAAATCCTACTTTTGAAATTCTTAGAATAAACTTTACCTAATGTTATCTTTGTTGTCTATTAGTATTTGTTTTTATATTATTATTGTATGTGTTAAATGTGACTATGAAGTTTCATATTCTAGAATACTGTGAGTGCCTAACCTTTCACCTGGTATAAATCAACTGATAGAGATTTGCCATTGTGTACGCATCCCGTAAAGATTTATAAACAGATTTCGATTTCTTTTTAAATTTTATTTCTTTGATATTTGGTCCAAACCTCAACAATATCTCACGATATCTTCATTCAGTATAAAGTTATTAAAGTTTTAAGAAGATACGATTTTTATAAGTATGAAGGAGGGATAAGTAAACGAGTAACATTGTATATAAAGACATTTTGTAAGCAAAGTATATTTTGGCTTTCATCTTTTTTGTTTTTTTTTTCTATCATACTACGTATTTTTAAGATAGTAAAGAATGCAGACGAAGTCACGGCTTCCAACTAGTCACTTATATTATACAACGACAAAACACCAATCTTATTTAAAAACAAATATTATTAGCTGATGATACTATTTTTTTATATCATAGGAGGCAAACGAACTTGTGGGTCACCTAATTGTAAGTGATCACCACCGTCCATAGACACTAGCAATACCAAGAGTCGCACGTAAGTCGCCAGCCTGAGTTTAGGGGAGGAAAGGAATGGGGAGGGGAGAAGGGGAAAGGGGAGGTGGGCCTCCGGCTCTCTCACTGACCGAACGAAACGCAACAATGTACTGTTACTTCACGTCGGTGTTTCTCTGGGTCGGGTGGTACTACCCCAGGCGAGCCGACCCATTCATGCTGAAACCAGTAATAGCTGCAGCGTGATTCTACCACCTATTAAATAATATAAATATAAAAATATTAATGGAAACATGGCAAATACAACATAAGGCAAATATAATGGATTAATCGTTAAAAACCAGGAAAATTTTAACGAATGTAATAATAGAAGATGCTCCGAAAATAATTGGCAAAGATGCAAAACAAAAATTCCAAGGCACATTTTTACGATAGCCATCATTTAAAATGAACGTATTGTCTAAATTATATTCATTATCGTCAATTTGTTCTATGGTACCCGACGACAATAGTATTATTAGGAAGGAGTCGTAAAAGGCGCGAATGTCCTTAGGAGATACTATAATGTGTCTTGTTTTGCATTAGAATTACGATCTTTGACAGTATCCAATTCCAAGTATCTATTACAATACTACGATAATTAAATGCGCCGCAAAGCACAGCCGCAAGTCTTTGACATAGAAATCCTTAACCATTTTATAGTAATCTCAGGTATCAGTAATCTCCATTAAAAATATTCACTGAAACAACTCCTTAAAAATGTTTTTAAGCCACTTTTTCAATACAGGAGAGGCCCTTTTGTGTTGCGAATGTCAATAGTAAATAACATTTGCTATTTTTAATGAAAGGTTTCTGTGATAATATTTTTAGAGTTGTATTTTAGTTAGGCACAGATTTATTCAAATTACGTTATAAAACGAATACTATGTTTTCCAAACCTAATGGTGTAGTAATTGGAGCCTTAATATTGAGCCGAGGAGTAGCGGGTTAAATCATCGGACATGAATATTTTTTTAATGAAAATTATAGCTGTCAATCGCACGAAGCTGTTATTTAATTTGTCTTTTCACATATAATTATTATTAAAATAATAATAATATATCAAATATATTTCATATATATTTATCATCATCGTCAGCCTGTATGAGACCCACTGCAGGACTATAGGCCTCTTCCCGAAGGAAGGTATGGGCGTACTCACCACGCCAGCCCACGACGTATTGGCGATTTCAAACTCTGAGAAATCCACAGTTCTATATTTTTCCCACATACAATATTACTACAACAACATTTCTCAGGTTCAGGTTTCCTCACGATGTTTTCCTTCACCGTCAGGCGATAGTGTTTCCAATTTAAATTAGTAAATGTACGCGAATTCCGAAAAATTCGTTGGTACACGCCGGGGTTCGAACCTGCGGACGTCGAAATAATATTCCACCGGTCAAACCATTAGGCCATGGCCACCACGATTTTTTTTATGGCTGTAAATAATTGTACTTTTACCATAAACTCGTTAGAAAAAAAAAACAATTCTACATAATCTCTTGCATGTATCTATCGAAAGATAAATCAATTTTCTATATTAACCCTTGTCAGTTATGATACATCTGCTAACGAACCAAAAACGGTGTATACATGTAGTTAAATAATAGATCATCATGTATCAAAAAGCAGACTAGAAATCAGTAGAAATATGATGAAATATTTGCAAACCTATACAAAGTGCCTGCATACGAGTAGTTCAGAAATATATTTATACCTAAATTCGTTTGGAAAAATATAAATTCCAAGATCGCTATCTGTCTAAATAGAATAATTTTATTACGCCATAACTTTATCTACAATGAAACCGTGTTAAAGGGTTTTATCTCAAATTCAAGTTATTAATTAAAATTTGCTGTATACTTAACTAAGTATAATAATATTTTGTCTTGCTCGCTTTAATATTGTATTTAAAATACACTAGAGTTAAAATAATTTCTCAAAAAAGGTGCGGAACAAAAGTCGGCATGAAAAATAAATGAATAATAAAAAAAAACTTCATCTACATACATAATAACAAAAGATTCTGCTTTTTCAAAGCAGATTACGAGAAAATAATTAGTGAATTGAGTGATATTTCCTGGGATAATTTATAATATATGACTGATAATCTTAATAAGATTATTCGTGATTTAGTCGTTAAGTATGTTCCCAAGAAAAAGCAAGCGAACAGTGAATATCCAGTGTGGTATTCTTCAAATCTCATTAAATTAACTAAAGAAAAATACAAATATAAGAGTAAAATCTGCAAATATAATAACCCAACATTGATTCGAGAAATTAAAAGCTATGGCCTACAATAATTATATATTTAAACTGGAGACAAGTATCATACTTGCTCATGCTCTAATCCCAAATTATTATGGTCCTTTATTAAACTAAAGAAGAAAAATAACACTGGATATCCAGCTGAGATGATTTTTGAGGACAAAAAAGAAACTGTTGGTTTTACAATTTGCAATCTTTTTGCTACTCATTTTTCTTCAGTCTATACAACCAATATATGAGCTCTAGGCCACGACGATTATAATGATCACAATTATAGCAATATTCTTGACAAGATAACATTTACGACGGAGCAGGTTTATTATGTTTTAAAAAGCTTGGATTTGTAAAAGGGGGCTGGTGCGGATAGAATTCCATCCATATTCGTTGTCAAATGCGCTAAAGTTCTTGATTATCCTCTGTCTGTTATCTTTAATCAATCGCTGAGCAACAGGTTGTTTCCTTCGTGTTGGGAGACATCACTAGTCATTCCTTTACATAAAAATGAACACAAACATTTGATCAATAATTATAGACCAATCTCAATTATACCTATATTTGCTAAGGTATTACTACTATGTCCATGGTTTTGTGAAGGCTAGGTCAACTTCTACAAGCCTTACAAGTTTCATTAATCAATTATCTACCCTCCTCGACCAAAAAACCTGTGTCGACGTGATCTACACTGATTTCAGTATAGCTTTCGATAAAGTCAACCATAGTATTTTAATTAAAAAATTAGCTTCAATCGGTATTGCAGGTAACCTATTAAAGTGGTGTAAATCTTATCTTTCTAATCGCACGTCTCAGGTTGTTGTTAAAGGATATACTTCACAACCAGTCGAAACACTGTCAGGAGTGCCAATTTGGGGCCTATACTATTCAATATATTCATCAACGTCATCTGTTTACAACTTCATAATACGAAGTGTTACTTCTTTGCCGCTGACTTAAAATTGCTTCGCTAGATTAAGTGTCCCAATGACGGATTGTTACTGCAAAATGACTTAAATACTTTGCTTAAATGGTGCGATACAAACGGAATGGTGTTGAATGCCAATATAAATGTTATGTAGTTAACTTCTTCCGCAATAAAAGAACGTTTAGTCGCCAATACTTTATAAAATCTAATATTTTGACAACACTGAACAATATTCGTGATCTTGGCATTTTAATAGATTCTAAGTTACGCTTCAATATATATATTGATAGTATAGTTAATAGGGGGTTTAAAACTTTAGGATTGTGTATACCCGTCGCTCACGCTTCTACTGCATTTAAACTCGCCAAATAAATATTTGTTTTTAATATTTTATCTATGGATAGGTTCGATTCTCATGGTAGAGTAAGGGCAACCGGCAATAGACGCTTGAACACTCTTTTGAAAAGTAACATAAATTATATAGCATATCGATCCATTAATTCGATTCATAATGTATATTTATTTTATATTGTAGGTGGTAGAGCCCACGCTGAAGATATTACTGGTTTCAGCATGACTGGGTCGGCTCGTCCGGGCTAGAACCACCCTCTCACAGAAAACCGACGTGAAGTAACAGTGCTTGCATTGTTGCGTTTCGTTCGGTTAGTGAGAGCGCCGGTTACCTAACTATACACCCTCCCCCTCCCCCTCCCCCAAACAGGCAGGCAACGCACTTGCGCTTCCCTCAGTGTCGCAAATGTCTATGGACGGTGGTGATTACTTATCATCAGGTGACCCACCTGTTCGTTTGCCTCTTATGATATAAAAATATATTTAGCAAACCAGCATTACACATACATAAAATCACATATAGTTAATTACAACATAAAATTACAGTGTAATTCATTGCGAGCACAGGGATGCATGACATTAGTATATAACAAACAAATTCTAATTAGGTGCTATACAGATAGGGTCAATGTCTCGTGTAAAGGTAAATAAGTAAAAGTGTAAAAGTATAAGTTAAGTTAATAATATTTAAGCATGTTTGATCCGAATACATAAAAAATATGTCCATGCTGTTAACTGTCCGTGATATTTCATTCATCATATATCATATATATATTGTATATAATAATATATTACATATCATATATCATACATAATTATTGTATTACACAATTTGAACGTTCCCCGCGTCTCTTATCTTGAAGCATCGCAAAGTATCGCACTTTGAAATTGATGACCAGGGAATATCTTCAAGCTAGATAATAGCTCAGATTGTCTTTAACGATATATAAGGAAGCTAAATTAACGAAAAGGCTACGACAACGCGCACGTCTTTTCCACGGATCTACTTACACTTGGGCGAAGCATCGGAATGCAATTCGGGCATAACTGAAGCGGACAGCGGTCGATAATTGCATTTTGTGGTCGCAGCACGCTCTACTTAGCTGCGGATCCGACCGATTGCAGGTATCGCAAACAAAGTTCACGTTCTCTTGAAGAAGAATTTACCAGGTAAATGGTGTTTAAGGGCTGCTTGGTAATAGTATCACGTTATCTAGTCAGCTTCGAAAGCTATAAATTCTATTGGATTTTTACTCTTGGAATTTAAAATCGCTCTTAAATTGCTTGGCAAATATTTACTTTACTATATTTTTTCTTATATATTACAATATAAACTCCACGGTAGTTTTAATTTAAAAAGAAAATAAATTCAGAGGATTTTCGTGGATATGTATGAGCCCACAAGTATTGGTGGAAATAACAGAATGCGTTCCAGACATAACTGAGGCGAACGGCGGTCGATAATTGCATTTTGTGGTCGCAGCACGCTCCACTTGACTGTGAACATGACCGATTGAACGGAACGCAAATAATCTTGTGTTTTCTTCAAGAATTCTATTTTCGGTATACGGAATAAATGACCAAGCATATATTATGATGCCTTACTTTAGAGAAGTGACGAAATATGCTTTTCACTTTTGTTTATTTATCTGTACTAGTGGTCGCCTAGTAGTCGAAATTCGACTTTAATTCATTTTGACATTCAATAAGACCAAAGATAATAATAATAATTTCAGTGGTGTCATAAATTTGATAAAGATATATTATTTAACAATTAATTATTTAAGTGTTTATTAATTGTATATTATGAATTTACATATTATATTATTGAAAAATTAACCTACAGTTTGACCAGTTAATTTCAATGGGCATGTAAGGTATGGAATGTAAGCCATGTTAAAAATATTGAATGTAGGATGAAAAAAGGTAATTGGAACGTAAGAGTAAATAGGAAAACAATAGAATAGCACGATGTGAGTGAAAGAATAAGTAGATAAGGAAGAAAATAGCGAGAAAGAGATACTTTACGTATTATTGTGATTAGAGTAAGAGAGACGAAAAAAATAAAGAAAAAGGAAGGATGGCGAAAAGTTTTTTTATTTACATGTGAGTGTGTATATGTTGTGTGTCATTCAAGCGGTAGAGTGTGTAATGTTTATTTTTATTAATTTAATATATTTCTAATGCATTTTATATATAAAAAAGTAACTTTATGTACTTCTCCTCCACATAAACTTTTACTATGTCAAATTTCACGTTCATCCGTTCGCACAATTCGATTAAAAAGGGGTACAAAGTTTTCGCTTCACGTATTAATATATCGATTCGTATACTTATACATATGTTACAACCAAATGAAATGTACATCATGTTAAAATGATGATGATGAAAAAAAATCAATTTAAAATTGAAAATAGCATATGTTCAGTATATGGAAAACTATGACTCAGTAGTATAATAAAAAAATAACATTAATTATAAAATAGCTCTAAATAAAGTTTTATATTATTTGATTATCCACATCATGAGAGAACATATGCATTACTTGGTTATGATATAAATCAAAAACAAAGAAAATCGCTGACACGAAACATACCAGCACGATAGATTACATGCAACAAGTCAATTAGATGCTTTTAAAATTGATAAATTCGAATTAATTCCAAGGTAGTTGAACGACGGTCCACAAATGCATCCAGTGAGCGACCATTTAAGCGAGCAATAAAGACGCGGTACGACACCTTTTCGACCTTTGAAATTACGAGCATTACTGTCAAAAGTATTACAAGTACGAAGAATAAACTGTAGACTTCAACACATTTAAAATACATATAAAACATAATATTATACAATTATTTATCCAAAACGTAAAAACAATTTTCACATTCGTTTTATAGTAAACAAAATTTCTCCTAACACATGCCCAGTCCTGAGCCTACGCAACAGTTGCGGCTGACAGAGAGATTCCAATGCCGTAAAAATCTCTACGCCCCAAGGCGAGATTAAACGCCGTGCCATGTCAACTGCCACCTCCACGCGCTAAAATATTAAACTACATCAAAAAACAAAGGTAAAATAAAGTGAATTCGTTGATATAACCATTTTTTTACAGAAAATTGTACTCATTAACTTTTTTTTATAAATAGAAAACGAAAATGAGAGTCCATTCATCCACTGAGACTTGAATTATATTTGCCCATTCTACGTTGAACTAACGAGACATCCCGAGAAGAGTGCGCTAGTTATACTTTTTGTTTAACAAAATGGAGAGAAAAAGCGTAAGGAATTGAAAGAAAAATAAAAAAAAGTAATTCCGGGCCGCCTCAGCAAACGTCTGGACTTCGGTCAATTCGTAGCTTTGTTACGACAAAATGTAAGAGAAATGTCCGACAAATTGCGTCCCGTGACTACAACACGGCTCAAAAACAATGCTCAGTCGAGTCAATAGTTATTTTATGCGCACGGGGCACTAACGTAAAATACCCGTTCAGCACTACCTACCTTAAAAAGAACTAGGCACTTCTTAAAACAATTTTCGAACAACTTAAGTAAACAATTCATCGTTATTCTCGAATTACACATAGTATTCGCTAGCACATAAAATTATTTCACAGCTATACAAATATCTGGCTTCTTGACAACACAATAAGAACCCATTTAAATGCTTCATTTGACTTGTTAAATCATCATATTGATTATTTTCGTTTAGATTATATTGTTTGTGCTATTTAAACGGGTACTTCGGAAGTAATACTAAATTACTCATTTCGTACTGGTAAAATTTCAATGAAAAGTTGGAGCACCGGTACGTACAATTAAAGAAAGTGATGATTATTCAGTGGTCGAAATTCGACCACAGTTCATACATTTTTGAATTGTCAATATTATTTTGCGTTTTCTGACAAAAAGTGTAGATTACTAGATGTATGGATATGACGAATAGAGAATTTAAATACATGTTTAGAGGCGTCGATAGTATGAAAAAATGTTTTTAGATTATATTGACAACAATAAAACTCGACAATAGCAACTAAACAAAAAAAGTCTATTGACAAACACATGAAATAAATGTACCGTTTAGTCTCCGTCTATGCATAATAAATAGATATGATTAATATAAAATGCACTTGTATAAAAACAAAAGTAAACGTGATAATAAAAAATAAAGATAATCCATAGAGTGCTTTCGTCCAAATCCACAGAAGTGTCGCGCGAGTTGCGAGAGAAATGGTCTACAAATTGCGTTCGCCTGACTGCGTCGGGCGCGGCCGCGCCATACGCCTGCCCGAGGCACTCGCTCTAAAATAGATAACATTACTTAAATATATGGCACGTGCCACGACTATCAAACTACCTTCGTATTTGCACAATACTTGTATGCGATTCTACTATTTTTGGTTTCTCATCGACATTCTAATGGATAAACAATCCTAACTTCGTAACTAATTTTACGATTGCAAAAGGTTGTTATTTTGTTGTACTTTCACACCTTTAGTACTCAAGAGATCGTGAAATGTTGCATACTGTTTGTCAGAGGTGCAGAAAAAGAGGTCCCGAATAATAATTTAAATCTCATTAGCGCAATCGAAGTTACAAATAAAGCTAATGTTTAATGCATATAAGTAAGTAAGAAAGTATTACAGTTTTGTTTAACAGATCTACTTGTTTACTGAGTAGTCCGGTGAAGCTGTTAAGACCTTGCTAGGTCAATAGCGTAGTCAGTTCGAGAAAAAAAACGTATCGATTGTTAATATGCAATTATTATGAATCTTCAGTCCTGCAGAATTGCTTACAGCTGGATAATGATGCTTTCAAATTAACGTACCTTACAAATTAATAAGCTTATGTTTAAATCTGAAACACATTGATAAAATTCGATTAAACTTTAAAATATACTATTTTATAAAATCGAATATTTTAAGAAGTTCCAACAAATTATTCGATACAGTTTCGATAATTTATTACATATAATAAGGAAGATATACTATGTATATTATATTGTAGTCCGGTGAAGCTGTTAAGATCTTGCTTGGTCAATAGCGTAGTCAGTTCGAAAAAAATATTTAAAAATATGTATATTATATCGTGTTTTTATCAAGATATCAAATATAGAAAAAATCGAAAGGTAAACACCAAACGATAGGATTGCCAGAGACAAAATTACGACATAATAAAAAAAAACAAATTTTCTTTTAATTCGCAGTTTTATGTCAAGGTATTGCTTCTCACAATAAAATACCTCCGTTGCAGGGAGCAGTCGACTTTCATGCCGTCCCCAATCGTTCATGAAAACCATTAAAGTTCATTTAATGTGTTTGTAGAAATATACATTACACCTAGTACGAGATATTCAACATTTAAAAAAATATAAATGCTCTATAAACAGAAATATTTACGAGCTGCCAGTAGGTACTTAAAATCGCGCTTGTAACTATTAATCAGTTCAATTCTTTTATTTTTAATTGAGTACTCTTTCGTAATCGTATATTTGCCATTACTACAATAAAACTAGTAAATAATTATAAAAAAAGTGTGTGTGTACTTATGTACACGCGTTAGAAGTTAGACTTCTTCGGCGTAACAAGATAAAAATATTTTCAAAAAATTTAACTTTCGCCTTATTCTACGTTTGTAGAAAAAACGACACTAACTGTAGAAAAAAGGAATTTAATACATTGAAAGTTTTAATACAACAAAATACAAACAACAAATACAAAGAAACAAAATGTAGACTATAGCTAACTTCAGGGTGTCGGTTTTTCGTGACTTTCATACTTCTTTTGGCGCGTTAGGAGAAAATGATGAGAGTAAATTTTTACAATGCGCGCGCACACTGACACCAAAAACCGACACACTGAACTTAACTGTAGTCAACATTTTATTTCTTTGTATTTGTTGTTTGTATTTCTTTGTATTAAAATTTTCAATGTATTAAATACCTTTTTTCTATTGTTAGTGTCGATTTTCTACAAACTATACTACTATAAGGTGAAAGACAAAATTTTTAAACAGATTTTTAACTTGTTACACCAAAGAAGTATAACTTCTAACGCGTGTATATAAGTACACACACACTTTTTTATATAGTTTGTAAGTGGAATTAGACTGTTAACAAAAAAAAAATTGTATATAATATAATTGTATATAAACCTGTAAAACGTATTAACATTTCCAGAATGTACCGTGATTCTAATTGCGGTAATATGTCTATTACAATATAAATCGAAACTAGATATTTAATGTAAATTGTTAATACAGTACGTAGGTGTAATCGGGTTGCAATCAGATTTGCGTACACCTGAGTCTCAGTGATATAATAACGTCTACCACTGGGGACTTGCGTGGTTGACTTAAATCTCTCTTACTTGTTTGCGTCTACAGTTTACCCTTACTGTGGCTTTTGTATAGAAAATAATCCCAAAACCGGTAACTCTGAATCGTTTCTCGAGAATAATGCAAATTTAGTTTGTTTGGTCTTTTTACCACCTCGCGTGAGCCGGAATGTCGTCTTTATTTTTGAGTTATTATTTTCACCGCTGAGTCTTTTCCAACAAGAACGACGTTGAATAGATTATTTTGCAACGATCGCGTTCGGTTTATATATAACATCAAAGTAAAGAAAACAAGGCAAAAGACCACTAGTAAATTGCGTTGATGTAGTGAAATAGGGATGGCGATTATCCGAAAAAAAAAAAACAATTTTTAAATCGATCCGAATTCTGGTCTGTGGGATCGAGTCATGAAAAAATCTACGTCTAGAGGATTATTAAAAAATCGATTTATGAAATATTTTTACGGGTTTTTTTTAAATTATAAATTATTGTGTTTTTATTTTTATCTAAATAGAAAATTTGAATCACGATTTGATAGTGTCAGAGATCGATTCAATGCTTAACATCGATAATAATAATCGATTTTTCTATGTTCAGTATTCGATTATTCGATTCAGATGGTCACCCCTATAGTGGACGCAGTGAGGCTCAGGGTATACAAGCCTTGTGGGTTGTGTCTCGCATTGTCACATTGTGACCGTGTGTGCATACAGTTCAACTAAAGAAGAATTCTAGTGAACCCGTCATCCACTGTGATAAGCGGCTCATTATTCAGTGAAAGCCCACGGCGTGCCTAATTGGTAATTGGAGGCTTTGTTCCTTTGCGCTCGGCATCGACGCTACCCGTGAACTACACGAGACGCCGCTGCCTGGGATTATTATTCGCGCAATCAACGACGTACACCAATCGTAGATTATTCTGACAGTTGAGGTGGAATTGTTCGCGAAGCGCTTTCTATAAGGGCTTTTATACCTTTTTTTATAATGTTTAATACTATCATAAACTAAGGTGACCGAGGATATTTCAGTTGTAAATTTTATTTGTAATATAACACCAATGCAATGTTTGAATAGAAAATAAATCATTGTACTATGGCTTTAAGGAATGTCTTGAAGAAAAAATACTTCAGACGTATTTGAGCGTGAGAAAATTCCGCTAGGATTTACAACCAGGATTTATAGTTTCTTGTGTAAAGTTGGAGTATATTTTTTATTTTTATTATTATTGAATCTTTATCTACAAATAAGAAAGGCCTGTCCCATATTTTATTATTGCTATTTTAAATCAATTTTTTACATATTTATTTATTTATATATGTCCGCGTAAATATATACTTATGTAGGTAAATATATTTGTTTACTATGAAAGGGAGAAAAAAATTTTAAAAACAGTTTTAAGTTCAACTTAATTACAACCATGACACCTAGTAATAAAGTCACAAATATTCAAAATATTATCTAATACTTACGATAAAACGAGCAAAGCAATAAATTACTCCCGTCAATTACAAATCAAAAGACAACATAAACAACATTTAGTGTGAATTCAACCTTAACAAGCTATGAATTAAGTACTTTTTCCCGTTATTGTGCGTGGTTGGCGAGCCTTGACCGAACATTTGTACCACAGATTTAAAATCGGTAATTTTGTTAAAAATTTGATATTATTTGTTAGCTCAAAATATAACTTATTCAACGTATATTTAGCGAAAGTAAGTTACTCCGGCCGTTAAATTGCTTTTTCGAGTATTATTTTTTCATCTTTTGAATACACTGCGGCATTGTGAAACGTGCTTATATTGGCTGTGTTTCAAACAAACTAAACTTGATTCACTTGAAATGTGATCTTTTATTTTGTTTTTTTTTTATATTCAGCATTTCGCGATACATCGTCGTTCTCATCGTCACTTACCATCAGGTGAGATTGTGGCCAAGCGCGTACCTTTTCAACATAAAAAAAAGAAAAAGCTGTTATTTACCGAGACGTATTTTTCGCGCCGACCCGATATCTAGTTATTGTTGATCGAAGATCATACCCAATACTATACTTTTTGCCTACTAGACTATTAATTGTATAATAGTCTTGAATTTATGTGCATAAAGCTGAATATTTGTCTATCTGATATGGGTAAAAACTAAAAGCATCTGACAGCGATTACTTTAAAAATTGGGATACCTAATTATATGCTCATATCTCTTAATTTCTGTAGAAAGGGATTTTATGCTATTAATTTGATCGTAACTCACCACTAGGTGGCTCTGCACAGCTAGTATTAAATAAACCTATAATACTTTGTATTGCTCAATTATTGGTTATTACTTAAATGCTACTTTTGAAATATGTATCAATAGTAGTATTAGAGCATTAGAGCATTTGGCGTTAAATGTTTTACATAACAACATAGTACTTTTTTTATTAATAAAAAAGCCTGAATAATAAAATACTATGCGACAATATTATATATTTTGGTAGGAAAATAAAATAATATTGAATATAAAAAAATTGAGCTGTCACGGTACGCCTGGCAAATGTGAAACATCGAAACTGTTTTGTATACGTTATATGCCTAAAATAACAGATTACGGCAGGAATCACCTATGGCATACTGAAAAGATAAAGCATTACAAATTTGTTTCATAAAATAATGACTGTTTATTTATTTTATTACATAAATATTCATTTTTATTAAATACAAAATACAAAAATTCAAATAGGCACAGTCTCTATGTGTTTGGCGGCATTTATCAAAGGGTGCTAGGTCGTCGGCGCATGCCGCGTAACACTAGTATAACGAGTGGTCGTCAAAACAATTTGAATCTTATGTTTATACACATAGGGGTGCAAATGTTTTTGATTATTTCGTTAATAGTCCAAGGTTCGTGGTCATGCTTCGCCACGCCAAAATCAGGTTTACCCGCACCTATAGATGTTTATTGACATCAAAAAGTTAAAGTCCTTATCATCATAGTTGATTTCGTAAATATTCTAAGCATTACGTCGTCCATTCATTACACCGTCTTTGGTTCACGCATGATGTTATAATTAACAACAACTTACTATTATATATAATCGAAGTACCTAACTTCTCCCCTGATCTTAGACCATAAGGTCACTCATTAGAAGCCGTTATTGCAGCTATAATCTAATTAATTACAACTCGAGAACACATTGTCAGTTTAATTGGAGTCTGTAAGCCAAGGCGTAGCAAACAACCTGTCTAGTGTATAAATACATCATAAATAAGAGATTTTACGTACACAGAGCAAAATCTTAATAGAACTAGAGCTTAGCGAGAACATAATGTTACATGTATTACTAACGGAAAGTTGTGTTTAATTATGTTATGTTAATATCAATCTTAAATAGGACTTATAATTCCTTTATACAGGTAAAGATTTGCATTCCTTATATCAAAATTTCATTGACATAATAAGCAATGTAGAGACCAACTTCTTAGCATTCCATGGATTCACCGTGCGGGTGCCGTGTCCATCGTGTGGCCGAGGGAGAAACTCAGAGCAGTTCCCAGGACTTGCACCCCAGGTGTAGGTTTAAGGAGGCCCCCTTTGAGATGCGCATCAACGCTCACCTCCACTGCTCGAGTTTCCCGCCCTGCCTAGCCAAATTTGGTAGGAACCTGTTAGTGCAGCCTTTGATACTCGTTCTAAAATAGAACTTACCGCAGTTCTCGACAGGCCAAGGTCCTTCAGAAGGTTATAGCGAGATTTCGCTGGTATACCTCTCGCTCCTACTTCTACCGCGTATAAATTAACCACATAGCCATTTTTTTTTAACTCTTTAACTCTAACTAATTTTATAAATACGAACACTAGTGTGCTTGTTTGTTTGTTAATACATTTACACGCATACATGTTTTCAAGTGCGTAGAAAGATCATATGGTAACTTTTATCTCGAAAGATTTACAGTTTTCAAGGCATAAGTTAAATCCCCATTAAAGCGAGCGAGTTCGCGTGCAAAATCTGGTTAATAATAGGATATAGCGTACTGGAAAATTATAATAACCTAAGTATTATAAATAACTTATCTATGAAAAACTTGTCTTTGGGGTGTAAGGGGTGTCGCATAACATCTTAAGCTTGAGACACCCAAGTCAACCTCATCTGCTGAGCAACGAACGAGGCAATGGCGACAACGGGGTGGGCGTTTTAAAGGCCGACTGGGTCGCGACCTCCGTGCCTGAGCGAAAAAGCCCGTAATAGTGATTCGTTCAGCGCGTCGCGTTTCGGGATCAGCTCATGTATATCCAGTAGTGAATGACTTTCGCCGTGGCTCAGGTACGGGTAACATGAATAACATTGGTCACCTCTGGACACGGACGGAGGTTGTTCGCTCACGCAGGCTTGCATGACAGCGGCGACCGGCGAGGGATAACGCATCTCTCGGCAGTCGTCATTATTTTTGGATTGTACTGTGCTCACCATCAGGCACAGTGCAGTCACTTTGCTGTGCTACAATAAAAAAACCCCTCAGTGTGAAAAATTTCATCATGATCAGACAGTGTAGGGGTCAATGCTAGTAGATATACCAACATTCATCTACGTAAATACCAACAATTTCCCGTGGGTTCGCACGCATTTTCTAAGTAGTAATTAATTTAGACTACTTATTTAGTAGCTATATATAAAAGGATAATTATCTGAGTAACTGACTAACAGAAGAATGACAAATATTCATACAAACTTTCATCCTTTCTCATTCATTTCTTTCATCAAATTCACCAACTTTCCGGTTGAATTTCAAAAAACCCTTCCTTAAGTCTCTCATACAATGTAAATGGAACCTGCATGCAAATTTTCTCATTACTAGCCCCATTATTTAGGGTTATTGATGTGCTAGTCAGTTAGTTATTCTTTTATATATATAGATAAATATAATCACCAACAGGGTATTTAAACAGAAGCGGTTTCTAAAATAACAACTCATGAAGTTATATTTAAAGCGGTCATCTTTTAAATTTGGTCCAGTTTGTATAATCGCCGACGCGGTGCGGTGAGACGCGGCGCGGCGCTGCGTGGCGCCCCGTCAACGCAAGGCTCTCGTTATACTGAGCCCCGCGGAGCTCAATAACAGCTGCCATACATTATACACCTGTCAATATTTATTTACCCCATTCTCGACCTTATGATTAACTCATAAATGCTTCATAAATATATCTAAAACGCACGTTAAACTTTGCTAAACTTTACAACCAACCTTCTTCATTACGTCTGCCAGCGTTATTGCCATCTCGTAGAAACATCAGTAACCGTCGTTCAGAAAAGTATTTAGATACATCCCTCATACAAATATTGTATGTAAAGAAAACGAGCACAAACATAAATGCAATAATTAAATATAAACCATAGTACCAATAGTAATCCCTATTTATCTCTAGGTCAAATATGATTGGGTACCCAATAGTGAAAGTATAACCCGTCCATATTGATAAATTGATATTATATATTTACGTTACCTTCTAATTACTGTAGATTATTGTAATATTAAAAAACTCCGTTTATAAAAGTACCGTTTTCACTAATAACGTACGCCATAAATATATAGATTGCTCATTAAAAATTAGCAAATACATTAACATTTGAAGTAAAAGAATTGCAAGTATAAATAAAATACTACATTATTTATTTCAAACAATCATGAATAGTTTCGTCTACGACCTTCAAGTAGCCGGCTACAATAGATTTATGACCGAAATAAAAGGATATTAAGATGCGAAAGCACACTCACGCATATTTTCCCAGATAATATGAAATTCTATTGATGAGCCTTTTTATATATTTTCTTGAGAATTCGCCCCATGATTCTTATAAACCCGTAAGCATTGTAAAGATTTTTCAGTGTTATCTTTGATCCTTACTTATAAAACTATCGTTTATGTAAATTTAAAGTAAAAAATATATAATTTTTATAGACTCATATTTTCATAAACTTTATTTTAAAAAATAGAGCTAAAATCATTTTTTTAAGAAATATACAACACATATAATAATATAATATTATGGTACAAATCGATATTTAATTGTCTCTATTAGAATTAACTCAGTGACATTATTAATAAACCTACAGATATATTGATAACATTAATTAGTTACAACTCAATCTTCTTTATATATAAAAATCAATGTTTGTACCATTCATCCAAACCACATTCACATATTGAGTTGTCCCTGATTTTGAGCTTTGCAAGATGGACTGGAGAGTACACGTCTACAAATAGATCCTCAGTCTACAAATAGTAGACGCAGCAAACTTGCAACAGTCACGAAACCTATATGGCCATAGCTTACCAGGAATCATGTTCTGAATGGAAGCATATATATGATTTACCTGTAATTTGGTTGGCAGTCTTGTTTGGGGAGGATAAATCCTGAACATAGGATTTATAGTGATCAAAATATCCAGTCTGGATAGCTTCTTTAGCGATAAGATTAACAGTTTCGTTACCCTGGATCACACTACGTCCTCGTATCCATGCCAGAACTACATAAACTAGTGGGCGCCCAGTGGTCGACATTCGACCATAATTCGTTGATTTTATTAAGTTTGAATTTTATTAGGGTTAATATCATTGTAGAATGTGTTAGGTATATAGGTATATATATATACTCTGTCGCGAGCTCTGTGCCTCGTCAAGTGCACGTATGTTTCTATAGTTTGTGTTGGCTCTGTAATCTATTTGTGATTAAACGTAGTTATGTCGCATTATATTGACTTTTTATTCAACATTCCAACAGGTTATGGGCCCAGGATGTTGAATTAAAACATTATTGTGCATATTTGAGTGGATTTACAGTGTTAAACGTGAATTATAACTTTGATTTGCACAAACTTCATTGTGATGCGCAGTGACTGTGGCGATGTGCGGTACCACTCAGTGATGTCGCGAGGACTCGTAGCTGCGTTCAGACTTGTTTACTTCGAAAAGATGTATTCGTTGTGCGTCGTATAATAGATTATTTACTTGTTATTTTCGGATAATTAAAGTTGAAAAAACTTCATGATGGCGGCTTCTATTAAGATTGATCAACTTACTGGCGATAATTATGATACGTGGAAAATACAGATGCGAGCTATTTTGAAGAAAAATGACTTGTGGGAATATGTATCAGGAATGTTACCGCGACCGTCACACCATGATCCGAAATATACAGAGTGGATGAAAATGGACGGAAAGGCCGAGTCGGACATATTGTTAGCTGTCAGTCCAAGCGAATTGATAGCATTGGATGGCTTGGAATCATCCAAAGCCATATGGGACAAATTAAAGTCGATGTATCAGTCAAGCGGGCCTGCTAGGAAAGCCTCGTTATTGAAGAAACTTGTGTTGAGTCGTATGCAGGAAGACGATGACCTACGTAAACACATTATGGATTTTTTTGATGCTGTCAAAAAGCTCAAAGAAATTGGGTT
>MU158839.1:655124-676406 GCA_015888305.1 Antheraea pernyi | reverse complement strand
GCACTAATAAAAAATGGTACATGGGAGATAGTGTCACGACCAAATAAACGAAAAGTAATTGGTAGTAGATTTGTATTTAATAATAAAACTACAGGAAAGAAAGTAAGGCTCGTCGCGAAAGGATGTTCCCAACGGCCAGGGGAGGATTTTCATGAGACCTCTTCTCCTGTCGTAAGGTCATCATCAATAAGACTTATAGCTGCATTATCAGCTGAAATGGGCCTAGACATCCACCAAATGGATGTAGTGACAGCTTACTTAAATGGATCTTTAGACGAGGAAGTATTTATGGATTTATGGATCATCTACATGACGTGCTAGATAAAATCCTCTCAAATTCAAAGATAGGTTCTCAGCAAAAGAATATAGTAGATAAAAATATCCTTCAAACAGCTAAACGTTGGAGTAAAACCTTGAATGAATGTGATGATAGTGTATGTTTGTTAATGAAATCTCTGTATGGTTTGCGTCAGTCAGGATTACAATGGCATAAGGAGTTGGTGAGAATGCTGGTGAATATTGGATTTAAAGCGTTGCCGCAGGATCCTTGTGTGTTTGTAGCACGAAAAGGTGAGCGAATGATTTTACTTACTATCTATGTTGATGATATTATCCTTGCAACGAATGATGATGCATGGTTGCGTGTTATAAAGAAGCAATTGTCTAATGCATTCGAGATGAAAGATATGGGTGAAATAAGTCATTGTTTAGGCATTGAATTTAATCGTGATGAAGAAGATAGAGTGTATCTAAGCCAGAGTGTATATTTAGGTGAGATATTAGAACGCTTTGGTATGACTGAATGTAAGCCTACAATGACACCTATAGATGTTAATGTGAAGTTACAAAAACCTGAATGCATGAATAATGATGTAATGAAACAATATCCGTATCAAAGTTTGATAGGTGCCTTGATGTATCTGGCTGTTACTACAAGACCAGATATAGCGTATGCTGTAAATTATCTTAGTCGGTTTAATACTAACTATGACATTGAGCATTGGAAGGCAGCAAAACGTGTGTTGAGATATTTAAAAGGTACGTCAGACTACGGCTTAGTGTATGAGAAAACAGGCTTACCATTGTTTGGTGTAGTAGATGCAGACTGGGGTACAAATATGGTAGATCGTAAGTCTTACTCTGGTTTTGCATTTATTTTAGCAGGTGCGCCAATTAGTTGGGAGGCTCGAAAACAACGTACTATTGCGTTATCGAGCACTGAAGCCGAATATATGGCTCTTTCTGAAGCCACTAAGGAGGCTATGTATCTACGTGATGTGTTGAGTAATGTTGGTATGGAGTGTGATTGTGTGACATTATTCAACGATAACCAGGGTGCAATTAAACTTGCTCAGAGCAGGAACTATCGCTCACGAACTAAGCATATTGACGTGAGGCACCACTTTATTCGAGATATGTGCGAACAAAGTGTGATTGATCTTAAATACTTGCGTACAGAACAGATGCCTGCAGATGTTTTTACCAAAGGCTTGAGTGGGAAAAAGCATAATGAATGCATCAGTAACCTTGGTATGATGAATGTATGTGAGGTTTAAAGATACTCGCTCACGACTTCGAGGGGAGGTGTTAGGTATATAGGTATATATATATACTCTGTCGCGAGCTCTGTGCCTCGTCAAGTGCACGTATGTTTCTATAGTTTGTGTTGGCTCTGTAATCTATTTGTGATTAAACGTAGTTATGTCGCATTATATTGACTTTTTATTCAACATTCCAACAGAATGTAGAATGAAAAAGGGTAATTGGAACGTAAGAGTAAAATAATACATACAGTCGAGCATAGCAACCTCCTTCACAACCTTTTTTGAAGTCCTTTATTGACAGATGTCAAAATGTCTTTTTTATTTACATGTGTGTATATGTTGTGTAAAATTGAAGCAGTAGTGTGAGTAATGCATATTTTAATTAATTTAATGTACTTCTAATGCATTTTATATAAAATAAATAGCTTTCTGCACTTCTCCTCCATATAAACTTTAACTATACCAAATTTCACCTTCATCCGTTCGCCCAATTCCGTTAAAAAGGGATACAAAGTTTAGGCTTCACGTATTAATATATATGATAGCGTACGTTGCTGAAATGATTTGAAATAAATAAACAAAACCCGTAGTAAAATTAATTAAGCTTTACAAAAAAATACTTCATTTTTTTCCGAACTGACTATACTATTGACCAAGCAAGGTCTTAACAGCTTCACCGGACTACTAAGGCGAGCGCTTAAGGCACTCAGCCAATTTTATTTTGACAACTGGCTCAAAAAATACGAGACACTATATATCTATGTTTAATATCTCAGCTGAAAATATTTTTATGTGAAAAAGGATATAAATATTATAATTACAAATTACTAAAGTTATTAGATATATTGATGAAGTTGGTTAGCAGATTATAACATAAAAATTATTGGGTTGTTGCGAGGATAGTAAACGGGGTGTGGAGGTTATGGCCACAGGAGCAACCCAGGTGACGCCGGGAAGACATTTCTTGCCAATATATATAGGATAGTTTGGATTCACAATTGGACCCGGTAAGTGTCGCTACAATCGGGTTCTATGTTTTTTTAAGATATATCGCGTATGGTAATAAAATTAGAACTGGTAAGAACCGATTGGGCGCAAACGAAGTTGCGCGTGTTAGCTAGTAGTTATATATAAAAAGGTGGTTTACTTTAGTGTGATTTATTAATTTAGGCGATATTTACCTATTTACGAACACAAATGAATCTGAAATGTTGTATTTTTGAAGTAAAAACTTGTTACGCCGCGTTGAGTGATTTTTTGTAGGGGAAAAATAATTGTTTCGCGCCACCAATGACCTCGACATACTCGTGAAATATTGTGCTTGCGCCAGATTAAAGACGCATAGTATAGCGACCTGTGTACATTAATATTAATATTTTGTATAGAAATTGTGGAGCCCATCATATATTTGATTAATTAATAAACATAATAAAAATGTATCTGATTATTGCTCGAAGTGCCAATAGATATGAAAACGAGACTTATGTTAATATAATAGTGTCAATTCACAAATTATGAAATTTAATTTTTCGGACTATACATTTTTTTTTAAAGAACACAGTTATTCCATTATTGCGAGTTTTCGCTCCTGGCGACAGTCCTTGAGTTTACTTATTTTGTCTGAAATGAATAACTGATACTGAATAAGGCTTGAAACGTAATCAATTTTCCTAAGTTCTATTAAATATTGATCATAGTCTTTGTAAGTCAAATTATCTAATTAATATTGGAAGTTTTAACACATATTAGATGCAATGTTCATTTTTGAAATAGAAAAGAGTCATTTATCAAATATTCTACTTAAAATTAGCGTTATATCATTATATTTAAACTCATAACGTACTAGCTGACCCGTGCCCACTTCGTTGGGCGGAAAACATTTATAAAAAACTAGTTTTTGTGACTAAAATATAAAAGTTAGACATATGCTGTCGCTGACTTTTTTATAGGCATTATCAAGCTCTATAACTTAATCATATATCTGACATCGTTTTCGGAAGTTTTCGGTCGACCGTTTTTTCTCCATCTTACTTTCCGACTACCACAAGAGACTCTTTTTATTTTTCGAGTTAATTCAGCCTATGACACTCACAAATAACGTGGTTTTATATTGCTAAAAGAATTTTAAAGAGTGGTTTAGTAGTTCCTCAGTTTACCCCCTACAACCTCACAAACTTTACCTCTTTATAATTAAGTATAGAAAACGTCGTAGATACTTTTGCTCATTCATATGATTTCTTCCGTTCACTCAAATTTATGGTGAAGCTGCATATTCCTGACAGGTCATGAATCATTCTGACTTAACAGTTATTACTGTGTTCGTCAATTTACCATTTACGGCAGCAGCTAATTGTTAACGGTGCATCTCGCGCCTAATATTGTTGCAAACCCTCGTTGTATTTCATTACTTTTGTTAGGCATTTACAGCCTATAGAGGATGTAACTATATACAAATTCTGTTAGGTTTATGACCACAATTTGCATGTGTATTTACTGTCTGTATACCACTTCATTTAACTAATTTATGACAGAAGAAAGAGAGAAAAGATAACTAATTAAGTAATGTACAAAATAATTAGTAGTTTAATAAAATACAAATGTTTGGATCAGTGGCGTAGCGTGCCTTGTCGGGGCCCCGTATAAAAATTTTTTTGGAGGCCCTTATATGGAGGTAAAGATTTTTCACAAAAGAAAAAAATATTGTGAGAAGAAATATTTATTTATCACATAATTTACCCATTTTACAAATAAACATCGAATAGTAAGTAAAACGGGGAAGTCCCGCAGCCCGCCATAACGATGTAGAGTGTTGCCAACTTTTGAACGCACGCTTAAGGCGGGAAAAAAAGGAATTGCTTTATAGAATTTTGTCATTTGTAAAATAAAATAAATTAGAAAGTTTTTATTCTTTTTCCTTACACACTTTGGGGGCCCCCGTGGCCCGGGGGCCCCGTATAATTGATACGGCAAATACAGCGGTAGCTACGCCCCTGGTTTGGATATTCTCCAAAATCAGTGATAGCAATCACATCAAAAAGATATATATATATTATATGATTAACAGTTTTTACGTTACACCTTTATAAACTAAAAACAATAGTTTAAAAAAACAAAAAAAACACGCTTTCATAAAAAATCCAACTAAATAACAGAAAATAAAATTTAATAAATTTGGAATAAGAATAGTGTAAATTAGAAATAAATGTATATTTTTGTAAAAAGTGACAGAAAAATGATAAAAATACTGATATCTGGAGGTGCTGATATTAATAGTGACGCATGTTAATTTTTTATTTTTTTTAAACTATTATTTATTTTTCATGTTTTAGTTACATTTTTTTACTTTTTTTTCTTTTCGAATTATTGCATTGTCATCGACCTTTGACAGGTGTGCAAAGTTTGAATTAAATCTGATCTTTCAAAGTAGGACAAAATCGAGCTCAAAGGGGTCGGTTACAAACATACATACATTCAGGTGAAGTTCAGAGTTTTCAGAGTGGTAGAGCCACGCTGAAGCTATTATTGGTTTCAGCATGAATGGGTCGGCTCGTCCGGGGTAGTACCACCCTCTCACAGAAAACCGACGTGAAGTAACAGTGCTTGTATTGTTGCGTTTCGTTCTGTCAGTGAGAGCGCCGGAGGACCACCTGCCTTCCCCTCTCCTCTCTCCCTTCACTTCCTTTCCCCCAAACTCAGGCTGGCAACGCACTTTCGACTCCTCTGATGTTGTTAGTGTCTATGGACGGTGGTGATCATTTAATATCAGGTGATGCACAAGTTCGTTTGCCAGTTATGACATAAAACAAAAAAAGCTACTAATAGCATGTTAAAAACATATAGTATATACACTTCATTTAAGTACAAATTTACAGATTTATTATTTTGCTTTGTTATTAAACTCTTCTAATTTTCTTTAGTCTGTTTCCACTCAACGTCGAGTGTTAAGCCTCTTTAATTTTACTCCATTTTCATTTACCCAAGGCAGTTTAAGACTATCTTATAATTGTTGCTGAGTTTTTTAAAAATTGTAAATTAAATTAGTTATATATTTTAATTTGATCAGTATTGAGATCAACATAGATCAAGTACCTACAAAATGACAATCGAATGCATATCGGTGTGGTAATATCAACCCCGGATCTAACGGGAGGAGATGAGGCAAATCAGGGTACCCGTTCCTGGTGGCAGTTTTAGGTGATGCCAAAGTCTTTATATAATATGATTAAACAATAATTTATCTCAAACGATGAAAAGAAGGGCGCCACTATTAGGTTTCTGCCCTAGTTCGAAAACTTGGTAGGTCCGGGATTGGCTAATATAAACCATACTATTAATCAGGTCAGCGTATTAATGACTTAGTGCTTAGCACTGTTGACCTACTATTGGCTGGCTACTATTAACCCGTACTAAATCACTATTGGTTCGTAGTGCACAACCACTAGCAACAATACTGGATTACTATTGGTTGTCTACTACTGACAGAATGCCGGCGACGGCTATGGACGGCACACGACACATTTTCGTCTTGATCTCCAGCCATTTAAAATATTTATAGATATTTTTTAACTATATTCAAAGTAGTATTTTTGTAGCCACTGTATGAGTATTCCCTTTTTTAATTAATAATCGAATAGACTTAGTCGATGTAATGATTAGAATAATATAAAAGAAGTCATAATCTTAATGCTGCCATATTGAAGTTGCCGCGAAATGTACATTACTAAAATCGCTATAATCTTCTTCTATACATATAATAAAAATAAAAATGAAGTGTCTGTATGTAATATCAAAATATTTTTTTTTACTGATTGGGTACGAAAGTATACACGATACTGATATCAAAAATGCAATTTTTAAAATTTTTGTCGTTCTGTCTGTGTGTTTGTTCCGGCTAATCTCCGAAACGGCTGGACCGATTTTGACGAAAATTTCACTCTCAAATAGCTGACATTACAGCGGGTTACTTAGGCTACTCTAAATTAGTCTAGCTATTAACCGCGGCTTTGTCTGCAATGCTATCTCCAAAACGGTTGGACCGATTTTCACGGGACTTTCATCGATAGATAGCTGACCTTATAAAAAGTAATTCAAGCAATTTTAGTTTATACTAGCTGTTAACCGTGGTTTCGCCCGTAATGCTATCTCCAAAACGGTTAGAACAGTTTTCACGAAACTTTCACTGGCAGATAGCTGATTTTACAAAAAGTAATTTAGGTAATTTTAGTTTATACTAGCTGTTAACCGTGGCTTCGCCTATAGTGCTTTCTCCAAAACGGTTAGACCTATTTTCATGGGACTTCACTGGCAGATAGCGGACCTTATAAAAAGTAATTTTATTTATTTTAAATTAGGCTAACTGTTAACCGTAAATTCGCTCGCTGTGCTGTCACCAAAACGGTTACATCGATTTGCACGGGATTTTCACTGGTAAATAGAGAACTTAATAAAATGTAATTGAGGTTATTCTATTTTAGACTAGCGTTACCCGCGGCTTTGTCTGCATGAAATTTAGCAAGATTTCAACTCATTCTTTATTTTTAATAAGAAAAATAACTATCAGCTTATTGTTTACAATTCGACATTATAATTATTAATAACATTAATGATATATATGATATGATATTCCGAAAAGTGTTCCATAATACAATTTCTTGCAGAATAGACACGCGTTTATTTTTTGTATAGTCACAAAATCTTAATTGTAATAATGGCAATGTATATTAAATATAATGTAAATGTAAATCTTAATAATAATATTTTAAGTTATTGTTTCGTTAGTTCCTTATACAGTGTAAGTGAGCACTGAGGTAGTTATATGGTGGGTTAAGGTTCCAAATGTATTGCTGATGACAAACCTCATTTGGCACGCTTTTTGTATTTATATATCTACTGTACACGTTACATGTTACTTTTAGTGGCGTGCGCGTCGTACTTATAGTTGTTGTCTTTAAAGAGCGTTTCTGTAATTGTACATAGTCTCACAATTCTATAATTCTTTAATACGACTTTAAAAAACGCGTGCGGAGCTGCGGGTACAGCTCGTCTGAATAATATATATTATAATAATACTACGCTATAAAACTTTACACAAATATTTAATTATTTTTTGTTATAAAAACGATTAAAATACTGGAGGCATTTTTCATATAAAGTGCACACTTTCTTAGGTTTTTTATAAAATACGGTACACGTATTTACGACGCACATAAATCAAACAGCGTTTATAAATTTTCTATATATTATCTGTGTACTTTTTTAAAAGATCAATACTACTAAATATATATAAATATAAAATCATATAACAATTTGGAAGTGAATCGATGTATTTGCAAAAGCCAGTCAATATACTAAACAATTAATCATACGTGCATACAATGTTATTAATAGTCGGAAGCTAAAGTTCTGACTGAAACATGTTTCATCACTCACACAAGTTTAAACATATAAAGTTACTATATGTACATACAATAATATACTACAATGTTTATGAATTCCTTTTCGCGTACTCATCGGTTTTGTTGTTTCATGGGAACAACATATTTTTTTGGATTAAATGTGGTATTCTTTAATTATTTTAAATACTTCCTAATCTTTTTACGAAAAAGCGTAAAAATATAATGTCTAAATAATACTTAAATATCGATTTGAGTAACATTCACGTCTGGAACCTAGACAAATATCAAAGGATTAAATTTTATTTATGTAGGAGCTTCGGCTCACTACTAGAACATTCCAGACTAACACGGACAGCGTAATGATAAAACTCGAAGTGCGTAAAATAGTTACTTTTTATTAAACTGATCATAATAGGTATATATAGAGACACGAGACATCACATTTAATTGTTCAATTGTTTGATCGACATTCTATTTATAATATTTACAAAAGTTTCAGCCAGCCTGCCAAAGAGGATGACATTCTCGGTAGCTACATTTATATATTAGCTGTAACCGCGAATTCGTCCGCGTAGAATCTTATATAAAAACAGTGATTAATAAAGTCATCTGAATGTATTGAATCCATTTACTTATCTACTTTTCTCTCGAACTTACGCCGCGTCGTCATTAAAGTTACAATTACTTTTGATAGAGTGGATCGATTTGGATGAAATAAAGAGTAGGTTATTTTTTGAAGATATGCTTTATGGTTTTCAATGAACCCAGTACTTTAGCAGTTATGCGTGTTCATACAAACAGACAGACAGACAGAAATTTCTAAAAATGATTGAAATGTATTTTATTACTGATTCCTAGACACCTGCCTGCATCATTTTTTTTTAAGTAGAGACACGTTAGATTTACCTTCTTATTATATCTATAGATATATTATGGAACAGGTAATTAATAAGGGTAATATTTATTCTGCCCGGGTAATATGAATAACGACAAGTGCAATTGGCCACCTAATTAATACTTATTCAAACTTCATTATCCTCTTATTTATTTGTGATTTGGATTGTGCTTTAAATTATTGAGGGCTTTTTAGAACTGACTATACTATTGACCTAGCAATGTCTTTATTTCTTGAATTTATTGACCGGACTACATAAATTATTGAGGTTACATTGGACTACACCGCTAGAAACAAATTAGGCGTCAGAAATCGACATTTCGTAACTTCTAGTGCTGATAGACATAACCTCAAAATTAAAAAGAATCTCCAAAAGGAAGTTTAAATAACATTCACATATAAAAGTACGTATAAGTATAAGTAAAACCCAAGAAACACTGTCTTTAATAAAAGTAGCGCTCAAAACTGGCCGTAAAAACTGCCCAATAGACGATACGTAGTTATAATTATACGATAAACTTATGATTTTGCAAATTCAACCATACGTAATTGTTTTAAAGTTGTATTTACAAGGACACAGGCGACGCGAGAATATCGGTTTGCAATAAACTTATGGTTTTGCAAATTCAACCTTACCTAAATGAGTGAAAGTTGTTTGTACAAATTGTTGTAAGGACACAAGCGACGGAGACTGTATGAATTGACTGCATAATGCACTCATTTTTGTGTGCCAGCTGTGAGACGTTAAGTGTGCATCTTGGGTTTTTGTATATCAATGTTAAATAAGTATTAACCTAAAAATAAGTAACAAATAAATCGTAAGTCCCTTGGTACGTAAAAAAAAAAAAATAATAATGATTAAATTTTGTAATTTGTTTTACAAAATACAAATACACTATGGCATCGGATAAATACAGTCGTCTTTACAATCCAAAGACAATGGCTCCGATCTTAAAGGATTTAAACTCAAGAAAAATGTTTCAGTATACAGTCACGAGTTGACTTAATCCAAACAGATAGATCTCGACGTCAGTGTCTTATTGTGTAAGGACAGACCGAGTTGGAAAAAGAGAAAAAATATTTAATCTTTTTGAAATAAAATTATACAATACTGTACTATATATTGATTCAGTATATACACATACAAGCCAATAAATGTGATTCCTAAGGTAACTTCTAGTAATATATTATAATCAACCTTTAAACGTATTAGGAGACAATCGTAATTTTGATAGTTAAGGTGCGTCAAGGTAATTTAAGCTTTATTGCCTATACAATTTCAGTGGTTTATGTAATCTTAATATGGAATAACCTTTAAACAAATCGTATTTGTACATAGTCATAATTATGTGGATCCTTCATGTGTATAATGTAGATAATTTTTTATTAGTTCTCCTGTCCAAATAAACAAGGGTGCATCTAACTTGTTTTTGCAAATTCGATTTAGTTATATACTAGCGAGCCCGGCGGACGTTGTCCCTCCCTGATAATAAAAAACCCTGACAAATTATATATCTGAACCTTCCTCATGAATCACTTATATGTACTCGTAACAGCCGCATGAAAACTCGTTCAGTCGTTTTTGAGTTTATCGCGAACTGACAGACAGACAGACGTGGTAGGGGACTTTTTTTTAAATATGTAGTGATAGTAATATAGTATATTCGGAATCAGGAAAAAAGGCGTATCTAATATTTTTTTATTCACCTATGAGCTTCATTTCTCAAATTACACTTTTGTATATTAATTATACGCGTATCTTTTCTTTGAAATAAGAGAACTTTGATTTAGGTACGTTTTCAATCCTGTTTAATTTTCAAATGGCTGTCAACGCAGGTAAATAAATTATGGACGACGGACACGGGCATGTTTGTCGCCCCGGCAACTCTAACACAGGCCAACGTGGTTAAGGCGCATTAGTGTTCAGTGCGCCTCCCATCAGGTCGTCAGAGAGGGTCAAGGTCTCCAGACTACAAGTCGGGGCCCTGATGAGGGGTCAACACCTTGACGGGTCGGGTAGAATCATTGCAGAGGCCGTTCCTGCCCACCCGGCTAAATGGTGACAAGAAGAACACCGAGGGGGTTTAGTCAGTAGAAATCTGGCATTCTCACCTGTGCTGCCCGGCTAGATGCAGATCTCCAAGATGATTCCCCCGCGATAAAAAAAGGTAAATAAATTATAGAAAATGAATTGCCCACTATGTAGAGAACCGATATCGTCAATGAGCCTAGGCAGGGAACCTCGCTGACATAGACATTCACAGTTCGGGTCTTTAACGATAACAGTCGATTATAACCGAGCGGCCATTACAGTCTTGACGCGGAATACAGCTCGCTCACACTGTTACGCTATATTAATGTAATGTCTTACCTATACATTCTATGGTAATAACTCCATCTCGTAGTGTTATATTAGATAACGTTCTTCTACAAAAAGACTATAAAGTGCGAATAGAATTTGGAATAATCTGACTATCGTTACAGAGATTAACACGTTCAAATAAACCAAGTTAAGAATAGACAGTCTATTGAACATTGTCATAGTCGTATAGGTACCCTTTTCTATATGTTCATATAAAATCACGAACAAGATTTCAAAACATAATAATATTATTATGTGACTCGTTTTACCCATAAAATAAATAATAATACAGCAGCATTTGGTAAGGGAAAATAAAACAAAAATATTATGGGACGCACCAATAATTGAAACACAAGCTATTACGGTATTATTGTTCCCATAAAACATGCTCACTAGGGTCGGTGTATTGTAACCACGCAAGTAGAACTGGCCGGTCACAATCTGTGGTGCTCCCATAAAGAATCGTCCCGTAGGCGGCACACTGTTCAATATCTGAGAATCTATATTATTGGTAGAATTGACACAGCGCTGAAATATGATATGTAACGAATTGTGTAGATTTTATTTTTAAAATAACTTAGATAATTGACAATAGAAGAAGAAATTTATAGGATATTTTAGTAGTACTCCGTAATATGTTCTCTTTGGTGCGTATTTTCAAATATTCTTATAGTTTTTACTTCTGTACTATTAATAAATTAGAATGAATCAGAAACTAAATTGTACATTTAATACTATTACTGTCTAAGCTATTTCAATAATAACAAAAATTGGACTTTTACACTCTGGGAAATCATTATAGGGTGGAAATAAGTAATAAATAAGAGATTAATTTGAAAAGTGACTACTGACATTCGTGTATATTTCAAAATTCAAATTAAAATATATCAAAAAAACTAACTATTGCAACTATTTGCAGTTCATGTTCATTGAATTACAGGTAATATTATTATAATAAAGTAATATTTTTACATTACACACACTAGATACACATTCGGCTTCTAGAAATTTAATTTTTAGCATGAAGTCTTAAATTGTTTTTGTATATTTTTTTTATTTACTATATAATTCATATTTATTATACAGGCTGAAAGTTTAGACAGTAGCAATATTTATGGGAGGTACTCTGCACTGGATTCTGGTTTTAAATCAATTTCAAAAATAGGTTCTCAATATTTGATCATATTATCTAGAATAATGATCCTGAAAAGTATCTACGAAAACATTGGTACAGTCGAACGCGTAGTTGGAAGTACTGTGAAAACTCTGAAACCGTGAATCCAGAGAAAAAAACGCAAATGCAGTCGCCAGGGACAGTCTAAAGTTGACTAGTTTTCTGTTACCTAAAATGACAATATAGCAAGCATCTTGAAGAACTTTGTTTTTAACCGGAACTGTAGTGCCGCTCAAACAGAAACTATAAATAGCCTACCAAAGCTAAGGCGTACAGAAAAATTGCAAAGCTAAAATATCCTACCAGACTTCGATATTATATATATCAATCATAAACATATAGTGGTACAACAAATAATCCCATGGAGTGTGGATGTCAGGTAGGCGGCCAATTGTAAAAATTAAGCCAAATCATACACCACAACATGTTAAACGAGTTATACCGACCCTACTTAGGTGAGATAAACCCTTATTAGAAGAAAAAGATTATCTAGGAAAATGCAAAAGTAATTTGCAATCTGTTAAATCACAGCGTCAATGACGTCGGGTGACTTCACTTTCACTTAAAAGTGAATGTGGCAACGGTATGATCAAAGCAAAAAGGTTTTTAAATTAATGGCTTATTATCCGTTTTATTACCGAAGGTTATTAACTCCGGGTCGTCCCTTACAGCTTTCGGCACCGGTCATTGTATCTAGGCTTATTACGTTTGTGTTTATACTTTTGAAAGTCTTAGAAGAAACTTTAACGTAGGTTCTCTTTGTTGTTTATTAATATTTGTATTGATATTATTATTTTATATGTTGTGACCATGGACTATCTTGTTTTAGAATACTGTAAGCGACTAACCTTACACCTGGAGCTAGACCATTTAATTACCGTTCAGTTTAATATTTATACATGTAAAATTCGTGGCTAAATTTGGCCAAAAAGCGGCTAACGCGACAGCAGTGTTGCAGGTGTATTTCGTTTGGTTCGAGCGATGTGGTTGCAATTTAACGTACCCTAAAATAGCATTTCAGGATGCTCTGAATTCACTTAAGCACAGGTTTACGTTGCATTTTAAAACATATTGGTGTATCTTAAAATCTGATTACAGATGCGTTTACAATAAAATAATATAATTGTACAGGGAATGATACTAATGTTTTACTGAGTTCTTAGGACGGTAAAGACATAACTCAAATTATCTAATAAGGAGACTTTGTACTATACAATAAATATGTATAAGAAAACATACAAATTAGAGTTATTGATTCGAATATATTAATTATATTAGACAATTTAATTTTTCAAGTCCATGCAAATGCAATTGATTTATGGACATACTATCAAAAATTTAGCAAAATGGAAGTAAACTGCAAATTATGATAATGCTATATCTACTCAATAGATATGGAAAATATTAACAGGTCATGTAACTTAACTGTCACATCTGTATAGTCTGTATTCTATTCTTATGATAGTACCTAACGGTACTTCTAAAACAGTGGGAGAAAGACATCGCTTCAATATAAACGTGCGTAGGAACATGCATCATTCCAATAGGTAATAATAAACGAAAATTCACTTCACTCTGACAATTCTAATACGAATTAAGTGACATTATAAATAGTAAACTTAATATATTTTAAATGGGTTGGATAATATAATACAAAAATTCAATAGAAATAAAAGCAATCTCACGAATAATTGTGTCATCTATGCGATATAATCAGGTTAGTTAAAACTTCAGGGTATTTATTAAATCATAAATCAATTAAGCTAGTTTTAACTGACGCTTAGTATTCAGTGCCGAAAGAGAACTCTTACCTTATTAAAAAAATCCTAACTAGTGTTATAAATGCGAATGTGAATTTATTTGTTTGTTGCACGTTTACGGCTAAATTGCTGAACCAATCGTCATTTAATCGTATACGTGTTGTCAAAGTTACGGAAAAGAATATAGATTACCTTTCATTAAAAAAAGTACTATTGTGTGAGCGAAGGCGCAGAAAAAGATATTTTAATAGCTTTAAATATTGCAAATAATAAATACCATTTTTCTTATCTATATATAGGATGTCGCTATATTTGAGCATGGCGAACTCCAACACCATTTGATATATGTACCTCCTTTCAAGTTAGCACGCTTAAGTGAATTTTCACGAAAAAGTTTTTATGCTATAAATCAATTGTTTATTACAAGAAGTAGTAATTACAACAAATAATAGATAACAAAACATGTGTGGAGCCGCTAACACTACTATAAACACTGGAAAATAATCATAATCGTATGCTTGTTTGTATTCTATGTCTCTTAAAGATAAAGATAAAAGAATAAAACATACTAACACTGCAATACTACATAGAACTAGTTATTACCCATCTTAATTATAATGAGTTCCTTTCAACGTTATAAACTATCAAAGGTTCACAGTGTTTTTCATTTAATAAATATAAAAATTGTATCTGCTGTTCGAAAACTATAAATAATTTTATATTCGTGTACATGACATAAAAATATTTAAATGACCAGTTAATGAACATTAATTGTACATTTCTAAAGACAAACGCTATTTAAAAATTGTGATCGATGTAATTTTATAACATGAGATTAATTATAATAAACAGACCGAAAGAGAATCGGTTCGAGTTATCGAAATGAGGTCATATTCCATAGTTTCAATGGCGTAATAAGAATTTTCTCATACATAATTTAAGAAGTTAATGAATAGTTTGGGTAATAAAGAGATCCGATATAAAGGTACAAATATGACTGAGCGTTGACGCCCACGTTCAGTTGAAATATAAAGACAGCACGCAGTATTTGTTAAACAGTGTTAAGTCATAGAATGAGAGCGTATTAAAAAAAAATATTACAAAAAATTTACTGTCTTTGTTTTTAATTAATTCATACCTTATAATGCTTTACAAAATCTTTTCATAAAATTGAAGCGATATTCCTTAAGCCACAGTAAGAATAAATGTATTGAAAATCGAATAGTAAGATTTTTTAAACAACATTATTAACGCAAAAGCGCGAACAATAAATGTTTGGCTTGAAAGTGAGAAAATGAAGTACCTATGCTGTAAATTAAAAGAGTTAGATAATCGTGACAGAATAAGATAAATGTAAACATGCACGAAATCGAAATGCAAAGACAAAAAAATAAAAAACGATAAGGCAGGTTAACATAATGAATAATTAATTGTTTCTATAGTCGTTACTTTGCTACTATTCATTGAGTGCTACTGTTAAAAAAAATTAAACTTTGGGTTAGTGTTGGGTTTTTGTATGTAATGAAGGAATGTATTGTTATGGCAACCTGACGACAATATTCTTACAATGCGTCTGCCTCAAGCGTTTATTGAGGTGAGACTGCCCGCTTGTTGAGTTATTACGTTTTTCAAATCAATGACTTTACATGAAGTTGAAGTTCAGTTACATCAGACGGAAGAAATTTTAGCTTCACTGAGTTGTATGCGTTATTTGATTATCTTATCAAATACTATTTTTAAAACGGTTAAAATAAAATTTTGTAGGTGGTAGGGCCACGCTGAAGCTATTAGTGGTTTCAACATGAACGGGTCGACTCGCCCGGGGTAATTCCACCTTCTCATAGAAAATCGACGTAAAGTAACAGTGCTTGCATTGTTGCGTTTCGTTCGGTCAATGAGAGCACCGGAAGCCTATTTCCCTTTCCCCCTTCCCTCCCCAAAACACAAGCTGGCAACGTACTTGCGACTTTCCTGATGTTGCATGGTACGGTGGTGTTCACTTAACATCAGGTGACCAGCCTGTTTGTTTGAATCCAATGATTTAAAAAAAAGTAACTGGTGAGTGAATTGTCATAAATATTTTTAAGCATTACCGTTACATCTTTTAATTTGTACCAAACATGATTTATTCGCTGCATCATGGCTTGTCAGTACGCCGGTTACAGGACCGGGAAACCACCACGCTCGAATGCCAACTCGGAGCATGACTCTACAGATTCTGCTCCATTTATGTTAAATTTTTATATTATCATAATCATTTACATAGCAAGCCGGTTGGTTGGATAAACGTTGCGTGACTATTATCGAACCTAATTATTGTTCTTTGTGCTTAAAATTTGGGGAGAATTTTTATTTAAATCAAGTCACGTATCGCTTTCGAGGCGGGGAACAAAAGGACTTTAAGAATTGAGTTGTTAAGCCTATAATCATTTCATTATGGTACACGCCCAGAACATGTCGCGAGAATAAATAATAATTACATTTACAAGCAATGAAATTTGCAAAAAAGCTTTTATACATTGAACATCCTCATCTTTTTCATGCTAATTATAACAACTAAATTAACAAAACATGTATGAGTTCGTAGAAAAATTTTAAACGAAATAATGATTGCAGACATACTTACCTAAAATGATACCATGAAAATTGAGCCTTTGGCGGGATCTTGGAATGTCATGTTGTGGTCTTTATATTTTATTCATAATCTTGTGTTATTCGGTTCAATATTGTGTAATATTGGTGGTGTTTTACGTAATATAGTTTGGTTATTGTATATAAGTGAAGTGGATCGGAAATAATACCGTTGAGCATGGATTCTGACTTGCCATAAAACCTCCCTGGAAAGTTCTAACAAGGCGGCCGCCATCTTGTTGGTTCATTGAAATGATCCGAAGAAACTTGTCATATTTGCTTTTTTTTCTTATTCATAGATTCATTTGTCTCAAGTGAGTTTTAATAAATAGTCAACTCATACCTTACTAAATAGTGGGAATAAAATTATCTTAGAAGAAATAGTAAAGCGCTTAAGGAATATAAAGGATATTAGGAAAAACGGGGAGTGCAGTAATGTTTTGATGATACTTTGAGACCATCAATTTAAAACGCATATTTTCTCGATTAAATTACTTAACACCTTATCTTTGCATTATCACTGACACAAATACAAACAAATCGTGTTTATAATCCTTCCCATAGTCATACATTTTAGTTGCCGGTTCATAGATAAAGTTTTACTTTTACCTAAGGAATATATTAAAAGAAACGCTTCGAACGCTCACATAAATCCGACTGTGGCAGGGAACGTCACATAAACTTGATTTATCTTTCATGACGTAAGTTAACTCCTAACAAAATCTACAATTTCACCTTGTTAGATACGGTGTTCTTGTGTGGTACTTTATCCAGATAGAATGTTTGTTTAATATTTTGTTTCATCCATATTGTTTCTCATATGATGCGTTAATCATCAATGTTTGTAACGTAAGTATATTCTTTTAACATTAAAGTAATTCCCTTATCAAACTGAAATAGTTTAGAATATTATCCGATACGAAATATATATAAGAGTTATTGAGTTACGTATGCTTGGTTCATATATATGTTTCAACAACTCGTATATGTATGAATAGTTAGCTTAGGTTAGCTTAGCTCACATAAGTCGCGAATTGTATGTATCAGGCAACAGCCAAAGCCGAGGTGTGCAGCGCACCCTTGAGCTAGTTGTCAAAATAAAATCGGCTGAGTGCCTTAAGCGCTCGCCTTAGTAGTCCGGTGAAGCTATTAAGACCTTGCTTGGTCAATAATAAAAAAATTAAAGTAATTAATATCAGGATTGAAATTAAATTAAATTAGATCAGAGGTATCAAGAAAGCAATGAACTATAAAAACTTGTTAAATTAAAACAAAATATGCAAAGCGCTTCACAATTAGTAATCATTATATACTGTTACTGCTATAATATCTTCAGAAATCAGTAATACGTTAACTGACATTGATTAGACAGGTGAGCCTACAGGTTCGATCCAATTGAATATTCATGTGATATTCACGCATACTGCAGAATCGAGCAAATTCCTAAGGTACGTGGCAATGTAATAAATAACTTAATAGGTTTTCAACAACACATTCGTGTTTGTACAAACCGGGTGATTAAACAAAATGTTTATATGTAAAGTCTGATCTGTGAAAAGATTTAAATACCTCTAGAAGCACCGCGATAGAGGAACGTTAATTTGATTCCTTTATTGTGTGTAAATATCAACTAAATCCTTATTATTCGATACGAAATATATATAAGAGTTGCTGAGGTATGTATACCTAGTACACATATATGTTTCAACAACTCATATATGTATCAATAGTTAGCTTAGCTTAGGTTAGCTCAAATAGGTCGCAAATGGCATATATCAGGCAACAGCCCAAGCCGATGTGTGCCGCGCACCCTTGAGCTAGTTGTCAAATAAAATCGGCTGAGTGCCTTAAGCGCTCGCCTTAGCAGTCCGGTGAAGCTGTTAAGACCTTGCTAGGTCAATAGCATATTCAGTTCGAAAAAAAAACTAAATCGTTTAGCCGAAAATATGTCATAAATGTGTGATTTATAAATAAGACCATACATATAATAAAATCGATTTTTCTTAACTCATTTGTAAATGTAAAACGAAATTTAATAGAAATTTAAAATATATTTATCTAGGTTTATTTGTTAATGGTTGAACGCGCTAATCTCAGGAAGTACTGCTCCGATTTGTTGTCTTTCAGTGTTAGATAACTCATTTATCGAGGAAGGCTATAGGCTATATATCATCACGCTAGGACCAATAGGAGCGGAGCAGTAATGAAGAATGTTTAAAAATCGGGGTTTCTTTCCCTTTTGAGAGCTTTCGCTGCGTGTTAGCGATAGCCCAAAGTTACTATTCCACGCGGACGAGGTCGCAAGCAAAAGCTAGTTTAGTTATATATTTCATACACTTCATAGAAAATGACTAGAAACGACTATGATAATAATTCATATATTTCTTTTCCATAAATACGACACAGTTTCTTACTTTTAAATAGAATGAAATTAAGCTCTATACACGACAATAGAAATGATCATATACGAAAATAAACCTTCCTTATAGCATGAAACGGTAAAGAAATTTAAATACCAATATAACAAAAATTTTATGAAGCCTAAATGTGACGTACCTATATATATTTAGCTACGTGGTAGGAAGCAGAAACGGGCTGACATGGCTGCCGGGATCCAACATCCGCTCGGGTTTCCGGTAGGCATCACATTGTATATACAATTGTACTTACAATTTTGTAACTGTATGACAAATATAAACATGATTTTGATGTTTGAATTTTATTTACTATCATAAGTATACCTTTTTTTAATAACCATATAACTACGTTTGTATTATTAACATTATAACTGACAAAGTTTGTGAGGACGGATGGATATTTGTCACTGTTTCACGCAAAAACTACGTAACGGATTTTAATGAAACTTTACATTAATATGGGTTATATATCATAATAACACATAGGCTGTAACTTATAACATTGTTGTTGACATTAGCCGAAATATAACATTGAGTATCAGTCAGGTAAGTTACAGGAATTACTGCCATCTGAGATGATATCTCAACATATAATACAAAAACCGTAGAAAATATGCGAAAATAGTATATTGTGTCGTCCTTACTAATATTATAAATGCGAAAGTAAGTTCGTTTATTACGCATTCACACTTTAAATACTTGACCGAATATGTTTCATCCATAAAAGAATACTGTCAAGCAAAAACTGGGATATAGAATCGAACAAAGTCGCAGTCGGCTATTAGTATTCAATAATTTATAACAATATGCTGTTTTCTACACAAAATTTGTTTTACATTTATTATTATAATTACTATTAATACGGACACAACAAATAAAGCTGTCGAAAAGCTTACTTTTAAGAATAGGTCAGCTTACGGTATATTAACGATTTAAAATGAGGTTCCGTATTTGTGTAATATGAAAATATTTCAGATTTTTAATAAACATATATTAAGTTTCACGCCAGCAGATATTACCTTCTATCATTATATCATCGGTTTTTTTTTATCCGACTGCAGAGAAAAAGGCATATATTTCGTTGACACGCTTTATATTCTGAATGGTTAAATAATTTTTAAATGATGACGCGTATCATTAGATTCCTCTTAATTGTAACAATGATATATAATACTAGCTGACCCGTGCGACTTCGTCTGCACCAAATCGGTTATTACCGGTTTTGATTGTATTTTTAAACGCGAAAAATCTAAATACATCTCAAAACCCGATTGCAGCGATACCTACTGTTTCAAATTGTGAATCCCAACTATCCAGGGACTCACTCAAACATATACCCAGTTGGTATGTGTTTAAAATATTCACCAAGAGATGGCGGTATACCGTACGGTAATTTTTCTGTATTGCGGTGTCAAGACTCGCATTGAAAACATGACCTCGGGGCGATGTATAACTTTTGTTAGGTAATAAAAAATATATATTTAATTCTGTTTAATTTAATTCTACCCACCTCTAGGCAAGTTAATAAATTATACAATGGTCCTTTGAAGCCGGATTGTTTGCTGTCGACATCGGTCATAAGGTGGCGCTACGAGGAACTTGAAGGTGCGCTGCAAGGAGCCTGCAGGTGGAACTACAAGGAGCCAGCCGGTGGGAGGAGCCAGGAAGCGTTCCGCAAGGAGCCTGGAGGTGGAACTACAAGGAGCCTGGAGGGAGGAACTACAAGGAGCCAGGAAGTGTGCCGCGTTGTGGGGCTACAAGGAGCCGGCGGTAGCAACGAGGAGCCAGAAAGCGCGCTGTGTGGTGGAGCCGGGAGAACGGAGCCAGGTTGGTGAATTGGAGCTACGCGAGGAGTCAAGTGGTGGGAGTGGTGAAAATCCTGGAGGTTGGTGAATTGGAGCCCACGGATCAGAGCTATCGAGGAGGTTGGAAATTTAAGGAGGTTAGTGTTTGTTGCTTCAATTAGTAGCCAGAAATTGAAGCTGAAAGGAGATTGGAATTGTGAACACACCGAGTGATTGAAGCTGGTGAGGTGGTTGGGGCAGGGAGCAGTCTGGAAGAAAAAGGAGTGTGGAACAGCGACAAGAATCTACACTGGAGGAGG
>MU158839.1:608323-648610 GCA_015888305.1 Antheraea pernyi | reverse complement strand
TTTGGTGCAGACGAAGTCGCACGGGTCAGTCTATATTATAATAAAACTGTAGCAGGGCCAAATCTGTACATTAAATATTTTTTGAAAATTTTGATGGGGGTAGGCTTTGTTGTCGATATAGAAGCCAAAAATAACCCTTTTAAAATTTTTGTCTGTCTGTCTGTCTGTCTGTCCCTGTGAACGCGCATCACTCTGAAAGTACTGAACCGATTTTGACGAAACTTGGCACAGTGATAACTAATGTTACGAGATTACATTTAGGATACTTTTTCTGCTACAGTTTTATTATAATATAGATTTAAGTGTGATTTTAAGAAATAAAAAATATGGAAAGAGGTAAACATATGTTTTCTAGTTTCTACTCAACTGAACAACTCGTTCATTAATATAATTTAAAGTTTCAATGATTTTGCAGTCATTAGTTATGTATTTTTATTAGTAATTTTGCTTGTTAACTACTCTAATTTATTACGTACATAAATAGGTAAATCAAAGTCTGCAAAAACTAAATAGTTGAGTCATGGTATATACTTCTATTTAAAGTGGATGCTAAGAGGTGAAATATATAAACTCAACCACGTTTAACTGAAAATTGTCAAACTGAAATGTTATTTCACTTAGATTTTTTTTTAAACTGACTAACCTATAGGCCTTCACAGCATCAGCAGACTTTTTGAGCGAGCGCGTAAAGCGCTCAGCCATATGACACCAAGGTCAAGGGCACTAAAGTAGCCTGACGTAAAGTAGCCACGAAAGTAGCATCGACCGAGCTGTTGCCTTGAATACATCGCAAATGTGTTTAAGTAAACCAAGCTAACTAAACTAATCATATATGTATGGATTAGTGAGACACATATAATATATACCAGCATGTGGGTCTCAGTAATACGTTATGTATTTCGAATCAGGCCCTTTAGGTAAAACTAGATAACAAAAGTGATAATGAGATAACAAAGTTTTATTTGGGTATCATGGAGATGGTTATTATGACTTTTGTTTCCTTATAACTCACCGCGAGATGGTAGCACAAGATATCAACTGCCGTTTATCCCATTATCATGAAAATTTATATGCGTAACTACTCGAAAGCCAAGGAGAAAATAATATGCATTTTACTACATTTCAACTATTCACAACAAACAATTTCAAACGCGTGCGGATCCGTAGGTACTAATAGGCAATCTATAAATGTTAATTAATCTAAACATAACTAGCGGACGTAGAGATCCATCAAATACCATAAATAACTAATAATAAACAGCTTTCAAAAGAATTCCTTAAACATATTCTTACCTGGATTACTTCCCGTTAATTAATATCTTACTACAGTTGTGCAGACGAGCAGGATATATATGAAAGTGATGACTGACAGACAGGCTTGACAGGCGTTCGTTAAGTTAATGTAGCGCCTGAGCCTTCGGTCATTAATTAAGACGGATGTATCACTGTAAAGGAACTTATGAACGAACGAGACTCGCCTCTGAGTTTACCCCTTTTAACATACATTCCATTACATAAATACGACTGGCTTTATCGTGATAATCTAAAATAATTGCTTGTTTTAATAACTTCATTTCTATAAATCATAAATACTGACAATAAATCTTCATTAGAGTTTGTACTCCCAAAGATATGTGGAGTATTCCAAACAATGACAACAAAAATCTTACAACTATGAGAGACGATGATATTTTAAAACAATGTTATTCATCGTATATTTTTTATTAAAGTAGGCATCAAATATACTTGTACACATGACGTTAAGTGGTTAACGGTTTAGTTATATAAAAAAATATATAATCATCCTGAAAAAGGATCACTAAATCAAATCAGTTAACGATAGAACAATGAGGTATTAATGTGTACTTTGTACTTAAGTGCACATTGTCATACGCATCCTTGAAACCGAAACACTTCTATTCTATGTTAAAAATATGTATAACATAACAAAGCAGCCAGAACTAAAACTTACGTACATCGTACTAATTACGTCAGGTATAATAAATAGCTCAAAATCGAGTCCACAAGTTACTAACATAAATGGTATACTTTTGTTTCGCAATCATTAAATCGAAATATAAAGATATTTGGGAAACCTTACACTGTAAATTTCCTTTCCTATTTCCAAGTTAATTATATCTTGCAACAAAGTATATCTACAGTCAGAATGTTAAAACGCATATATTCTATACGCAACTGGTTGGCTGTTAAACGAGACCCAGGCAAATTCAACAATACCATTGCAAATAACCAACTAAATCTACAACATAGTCGTACACCGATCAGGCCGATATAAAGACGGCGTCCATATTAAGTTAACCAGGAACAAGCTCGTAAATATCTTATTTCGCATTTAACTGATCATAAAATATAATTTAAGCACTTTGTAAAGCAATAAATGATCGCGCTATGTCAGCGAGACGTGTGGTAACGTGTCAAGTAAATAATATACTAAGCATATAAGTTATGTCTTCATCTCATTGATGGATTTGTATTAATTTGTACAGTCTGGATTAAGGAATTTAATTATATTTACGATTTTTTGAATTGAAACTTCTTTAGAATCGTTGTGATTTCAAACCGGATGCAACGGGAAAACGACAGGTAACAGACACAAATACAAAAATTAGTGACCCAGAGCGAGAGAGCAAATGTCGGTGTGTCAAAACGGATGCAACGAAAAAAACGACAGGTAAGGGACATAAATATAAAAATTAGTGACCCAGAGCGAGAGAGCAAGTGTCGGTGTGTATGTATATAGCACATTGTTTAATACTTGCTTGTATTTGAACATTTAACGTGTGTTAGTATATGGGAAAAGTACGTGAGCTAATACTACTATACACTGTATACGGGTGCGTATTACAGCTTTTAAGAGGTCAGCGTGGTGTGTTACTATGTAACAGGGTTTGTGAGTATTTTTATATCTTGTTGTGCTAAATAATAAATTCATTTTTAAACAAATAAACTTTGTAATTGTCCTACCCTTGTTATATATATTCATCTCATTCTTTTGTCGATTTACTGAAGTTTCACTTCTATCGTGTGTGAATCGCACACACACCTTTTTTTTCTTATATAGCACTTACTTATATAGGATACGATATAAATATTACCATGAGGTATATACATAACAATTGTTGAACATATATTTAATTACAACTACTAAGACACATCGTTCTAAAGATTCGGGAAACGGCATTTCGCTTAATATTTGTTGCTGGATTATTATTTGTTTTTTACAGAGTTTCTTTCTTTTGTTTACAGAAACAGTACAAAAAGCATTAAAGATATTGTTTTCAAATTTATCTTAAAATACATCCTCAGTGGTAATAAAATAAAAAAAAAGATAAGAATTATAAAGTACCGTAAACACGGATAAGCGATAGTTCAAAGGACAGTACGTTTTTCGATGACAGAGTGGCTTTTCTTTTAAAATATAGCAAATATGTAATCATTAATATGTACGAGTATGTGTTGTATAGATCTTACTCATTGAAATTTAATGTACATGTTTACAAAAACAAAACAAAGAACGAATTACATTAGTATTTACTTTTAACCGTAATTTTTTCAAGTGTTTCTTGTTTTTGCATTTTGTATATGTTTTTCGAGCTCCAAAATATTCTCAAATTTTATTTCATCAACAACCCTTTCGAATAGAATACGTTACAAAAACAATGTTAGTTACTTCCACGAAATTTAAGAACACAAAAACAATATGAGGTCGTAGTTAGTTTCATGAAATTTAACAATGAATAAATAATTAGCAGATGTTATAAAAAGTCTCTTAAATATAACTCGCAGTATTCATATTTACTTTTATGTTTTACCAGAAAATGCCACGTGATTTTGACTAAATGTGGTAGTCGTTCTTATATGATTAAATATTTAAGGTGAGCATTTGTACCCTAAAAATTGCCATTTACAATGTTTCATTTCAATAGACATCTTAATTAATTGTAATTTTTTTATGTTGTATATGACTTTGAGGAAATCTAAATATCAAAATACATTGCACCCATGTGAACTCGGGACGGATCTCTAGTTTCTAATATTATAAAAACTATAACTGTGTGATAATATGTTATGTCTAGTAGGTGTCAATTAGAATTAAACAGAAAAAATACATAGCTATGCAAATTGAAATTCGAGTAACTACGTATACAAATTATGCATAAATTATTTCGTACATGCACCAAAATTGTTACTGGAACAATTCCTGATATTGATATAAAACTATTAATGATAATGTAATAAACAATAATATAAGTTAATTACGAGTTAAGTTGTGAATGTGAATGTTGGTGTTTCGAATGATAATTAATATAAGGGAAGGTTTTGCACGCGCTAGTACCTTAGAACCAGTTATTGAGTTGAGTATTTAAATTCAATAGAAAGTGTATTGCGGTAAGGTGTTCAACGTGATATCGCTCCATAAGAGTAAAATGGAGCATTTAATAACTACATTGATGAATAACTATTATGTATTTTCGATGAGATTATTTATTGAGATTTATTTAAATTGAATTAAGATTTTAAAAAATCCTTAGGTATACAATATATTAATTTAGTTGACAAATAAATACAATTTGAACTACATACAACGTTTAAATTAGCGGGCCAGCCGGACGTTACACTGATAATAAAAAAAACATGACAAATTATATACGTAAACCTTCCTCATGAATCATTTTGTCGATTGGTGTAAACCGCATGAAAATCCGTTCAGTAGTTTTTGAGTTTATCACGAACAGACAGACGGACGTGGCAGAGAACTTGATTTTATAATATGTAGTGATGTAGTTTTTCCATAGGTAATATCTACATATTTATAGATTTTTTTGCAGATTCGTAAACGTTAATTACGTCATAAAATATGACTCATATAATATAAGATAATATAATAATAAATATAATATAATATAAGATAATTAATATAATATAATATAAGATAGTATAACTTCTTATTAGTAGCAGAATGTTCAAAACTAATCAAGTAGTACCGGAAGGATGTCTTACAGTACAGTATACTCACAAAAAACATTTTTTTACTATAATGGTATTACAATAACATAATTAATAGACTATGGTATATTCATTTATTAATGATTATATATCCATAATTTCTGATACCTAATTAATAAAAATCATTGCTTATATGAAGTATTAATAAAATGAAAAAAATAAGGATTTATAAATCCAGTTGTCGGTATATTGTTTATAAGTAACTAGAGAATACATGCGACTACACCTGTTTGTTTATTATCTTAATAATATATTATGTGTTCAGAGGAAAAGACGTAAAAAATATTGAAATGAAAAATTCTTCAGTACATGTATTTATGTACATACATCGCTGGGCGCGTAGTGTTTATAAAATTATATTTTCTTAAAACTTTAATAACCTTGTATTCAATGGAGATGTTTTGATATTTTTTAGAGAAGAACCAAGAGCCTAAGAAGTTAAACGAAAAAAATAAATCAAACAAAGATCATATCATATACCTAAGTTTATAGTGACTTAACAAAATATTTTTACAGACATTTTTAATATGTGTCACCGTTGTAAAATTTGAAGTGGGCACTTAGTTAAGCGAGGTCATAAGATGTATGATATCTTTATGGTCGAGTTATGAATTTACCTTATATGTATTTTAATATATTAGAAATAGGTTAATGGTCAACATGAAACTTAAAACTGGAATCATTAAATACAGTAGTTTATACTTTATTGAAGCTTTAATGAACCAACACCCTGAAGACCTCGTTCATACATCCAATAGACTTTATTGCTTAACTTAACGAGTTTATGTTTGAGAGATTTAAAACGAGATTTTGCACTAGATCAAATTACAACACACCTCGTTATCGGATAGTGTAATATAATTTTATTATTTCCATTCGGGTAGTTTGATGACAAATAAATTTCCGTTTGTACCTGAATACATGCCAACTTATTTATGCACTTATGAAATACTAGCCTCTGCCCGCGACTTCGTTTGCGTGGAATAATTGATTTGGGCTAACGATAACACACAGCGGAAGCTCTCAAGAGGAAAAAAAACTATGTTGACTCATTCTTCATTAGTCCTCCGCTCATATTGGTCTTAGCGTGATGATATATAGCCTATATATAACATACCTCGATAAATGAGCTACATAACACTGAAAGAATTTTTCATATTAGACCAGTAGTTCCTGAGATTACCCCCTACAACTTCAAAAACTCACAAACTACCTCTTTATAATAGCAGTATAGATATCACATAGTGTTATTATGTGTGTGTGTGTACAATTTCATTCAAACAATAGTATTTAAATAGATGTGTGATATAACTACAATGGATTACATTAAAATGTATCCGCCAAAAGAAGTATAGAGATAGTACCAGTGACTCAGAAGTTGAGAAGTAATACGTTAGTATGGTATGTGCAATTCGGCATGTTATAAAGAAGGATGGAATTCATAAGTATTCATTCATTCTTTCATTCAATCATAAGTATGAAGATTGAGGGATATCCGAGCATATTTCGATGAAACGTAAGAAATCTATGTTGTCCAAAGCTGAGCTCAAACTTAAGTTTTGACAGGTTTGAAAACCTAATCAGAGTTCATCTACCAATTATGGAGAATAGCGCTTTGAAACAGACAAATGAACAAAGAGATAAAATTAACCCTGTATAACTAAACATTCGTTCGTTCGAACTTCTTTTTCGCTGGTCCATTCATTGGTTCGACGACGTCCTTCAGCACGAAAGTCGATTGTACCTAGTTCCGCGTACCCCTGGCTCCTGAATCCTTGTCTACCTTCCTATTACGAGTAAATAGTGAATTAAGCGACGCCTTTGAAGTCATACACTAGTTAGGACGTGATTTACAGTCATCCCTGGCTACGAAAGCGACTTCAGATGATTACTTTGAGGCGTGATATCAAGGTCATCATACAGGATATTCTGGACAAACCATTTAACATAGAAGTATCTGTTAATCCTACATCGAATGTGCTATCTGTGTCCGTCTAAGGCTAGGCGACTGACGAAACACCATTGTATGAGATGCAAGCAAGCTATTTGGGGCGCTCACATTCTGACACGTATTGTCTCTATGTCTAAACGTAATTCAACATTTATTTTACTTTATTTGGATGCTTATTAACAGAACTTCCGTGCCATGTAACAAGTTTCTATTTACATTAATTCATGTTGCCAATATTTGAGTTTTCATTCGCGTAGTCCGCTCGACGAATGTTTAGTTATTACGTAACAATGAATATAATTTAATTGACTATGGTTAACATAAATAGTTACTGTATTTTTTCTAATTTTCTAGCGGGCACGGCGGACATTCTGCTGCCTTGATAATAAAAGAAAACCTAAAAGTCAACCGCAGCGCTAACCACCGGGTCAATTGAGTCTAAACCATTCTCGGATCCACTGGAACACGCACACAAAATTTCATCAAAGTCGGTCCAGCCGTTTAGGAGGAGTTTAGTGACACACACACGTACAGAAGAAATTTATATATAAAGATAACTTTTTTAGCGTTTCAACGAAATCTCATCTGATGTTTTAACATTGACTTTGTTATTTATAACAATATTATCTCAAAATTGAAAGAAACATTTTATAATAATTGGAAAGAATATTTTGATGAAAGAAGTAAGGAAAAAGGTATCTAGTATAAAAGAAGACACTGACAGCCTCTTCATATACCGTGGTTTAATTAATGTGAATAACCACCATGTATATGGCGAAAAAGCCCGTCATAGTGATTCGCTTCTGCGGGTGGCTTTTCGGGATCAGCCTGTGCATATCCAGCTTTACGCAGGCGGGCATGGCAGCGGCGACCGGCGATGGATAGTGTGTCACTCGGTAGTCGCCATTGTTTGTGGATTGTACTGTGCTTACCATCAGGCACAGTGCAGTCATTTTACCGTGCTACAATAAAAAAAATGTTAAGGTAGCTTTAAGACTCCGTTCGGGCCACTATCCATCGAGAAGTTTTACATACCTAATGAGGAAAGCGGTATCTCCCAATTGCGATGTATGCAGAAAAATTAAGGATGTGCACCACTTGATGATGGAGTGTGATAAGAACCGCATCGAAAGAGAGTCGCTAATGAGTAGTATGAAAAGTAGTTGCCAGAACATAGGTATTTATCACAGCATCTTGGCTAAACCCTGTTCGGGTGAAGCAAAGATGCTATATGACCTGGTAATGGTACCTCATCAGCGACTCTCATGATAGAGCTAGAATGGTGCTGATATGTTCTGTGGAATAAAAACCCCTAAAATAAGTTTAAAAAAAACAATATTGCCTAAAATGGTAAACACGTTAAAGCTAGAAAAGGCTGATTCTTAAAGACAGCTGCCAGAACACACTAACAGTTGCTTGGCGACAGATTTTTAACTTGAAGGTAGCTAGCCAAGCTGATTTAGAAAACGGTCCTACCATAATGTTCTGGTTTCATGACAATGATTTCCTTTATAGAAAACTCCGACCCAGTTACCAGAGTTCGAACCTACGCCCATTGAGGAAGTGTCCGAACACGCTATCAAATAATCGATCATCGCTATACATTATGATGTACCAGTACATCACCCACAACAAGTTTTCGAATTCGAGCTCGGCGCATTTAATACGTAAGTACCCAAACTTTTTTAAAGCAAGTATTTAACTTTTTTATAATAACACGACTTAACTCGATAAACGATCGATTTACTGAAATAATAAACTGTAAAATTAATGTCTTATAAAGTTAATTCACAGTATACATGTTTGTATATTTTGTGAAATTTATAAGCAAATATATAATATATCAATCAACGGTTAATAAATCTCGTTGAATGTGTTCGCAGCATACATGGGAACTTTATCGTGACCGCTATTATACTCAATCACTTCAGTAATTAATTACTCCTCTTCACAGCAGGACAACGGACCGCGTTTGTTAAGGGAATTCCAAAGGACAAAAAGGAAAGTATTCTTATAAAGAAAGCTGATATATTATACTGAACTCGGATAAGAGTTAATTTGTTTAGCGAACGCTTCCTGGCTTGTTGCAAAATTTTGAGTTTTGTCAGTGTAATTTGTGTTTGAATAGATTATTAGAAATATTATTGATTTTGCTTATTAGGACATATTTATATCTGTATATTGTCGTATGTACACAACAAGTGTATTTTTGTTACAAAATATAAACAACTGCACATACTACCGCTTATAAACAAATCAAAAACTTTTTTATATATAGGCAGATAATATGAAATGTCGGTTGTGTTTGATACTTAAACATTGGCAATACAAGAAAGTACATACAAGTCATCTCTACAGATCGCGTTTTAGCTCATGATCGAGAAATATGCAATAAACTAAAATATCGTTTTGAAGGGTTACGTATTTATATAGGACTAGTGGTCCCCTAGTGGTTGAAATTCGACCATATTTCATTTTTAGATTTAATGAGTTTTCATTCAATTCATACAATCCAAAGCGAATAATAATATTTCGGTGGTTTCATAAATTTACTAAAGATAAATTATTTATCAATTAATTATTAATGTACATTATACATTTACATATTATATTATTATAAAATTAACCTACAACTTGACCAGTTAATTTCAAAGTACATGTATGGTATGGAACGTAACTCATGTTAAAAATATTTAATGTAGAATGAAAAAAAGTAATTGGAACGTAAGAGTAAAATTAAGGATGGCGAAACGTCTTCTTCATTTACAAGTGTGGCATTTAAGCAGTAGTGTGAGTAATGTATATTTTAATTAATTTAATGTATTTTTAATACATTTTACATTTAAAAAATAGCTTTATGTTTTTTTCCTCCATATAAACTTTAACTATGCTAAATTTCACGTTCATCCGTTCGCGGAATTCGCTTAAAAAGGGGTACAAAGTTTTCAATTCACGTATTAATATATAGATATAACAGAAGTATTTACGCCTCTGTTCAGTACTAGCTATCTACAATTACCTTAGTATGTGTGCAATTTAGTCTGCTTTGACAGTGTGTGAACAAGGTTTTGCAATGTTAGAATAGTATTATCTTAAAATTTCGGTATCGGTTAAAAGGTTGAAGCGGTGATCATTCTTCAGTAATGTATTTCATCGACAGACTCGTTGAGCCTGGGCCTTCGATGAAGAAAATATGATGAAAAAGTGATAATGCTCGGTGGTAAGAAACTGTATATCTTGCCAAATGGCTCGCAACCATCGCACACCATCATAAGAATGGTATTAAATTTCACAGGTAAACTAAAAGTGGATTACTTACTTCATCAACCTTAGTAATTAAGATTGATCTCGAGTAATTGACCTTGAAATCTCTTAATTTATGTAATGCGCTTTAAAGATAAGCCACCTTCTGTATCGGATACGAGTTGGGCCTCATTTACACGGGTGATTTACTAGTTCACACATCGGGTTCGATCTCACTTAGCAATGATTTATGCTCAACATCTCCCCCTGCCGAGTTAAACGCATTATCGGACCACATGCCCTATCAACTTTGTGAGTCGTTTGAGCGGTCCGGTTGTCTGTAACAGTTTGATAACTTTGGGAAGATTCTTAAGACGTAATATTCAAGTTGCATAATGTATAAACTCATTTCATGTGGATTTTTTTAAACAGAGTTTCTTAGGTAAATTTTCAGAAGGCAAAATAAATTCATAGTTATAATTTAGGTCCAGCAAAGCGTTATCCTAGACAGTCAGTAAAGAAATATATGACGAAGCCTGTAAATTATTATAGTTGATTGTATTACTTTCTTTTCGTGCTTCTCGACTGAGAATAACTGTAGGGGTTATGAATAAATATCTATATGGGGTATAGATGCTAAGATAGATAGATAGATGCACATGCTATATGGGGTTATCTTATTCAAGTTTTAAGTAGTTTTTATATTAATATAGTTATCCGAGGACATCAAAGTGACTTCACTGTATGTGACAGCTTTCTGAGTGCAATTAAAGTACGGTGATTACCATAAGATTTACGATCCATCGTCAGTCGTGGCTTGTTAATATATTATTGTAAAACTATAAATGTCCTACGAAACAAAATATGAGTAAAATTATAAATCAGTGTGTTGCTAATACAATACACATTACTACTTGAGTAATCTATCAAAACATGCAACAAAATCTACAAAGACGGATTGTAATTTTACAAACTTCATGTAGCTATTATTTTACCAAACCGTGGATTAGTTTTCAATTTTTTCAGTTGTCAGTTTCATTGTTTGTAATTCGATTTACTACAGCTTTTCGTAGAGTTATACAAAATGTTGGAACTGGGATTACGATAAAGCGATTGAAAGTTTACAAACATTTTTAGTACTACTACAATTCTGGCTAAGTAATTATGTGATGCATTGTAATTTTACCCTTACAAGCTTATCACCTTATCACACACTTATCACACAGCAGGACAAATACGGATTCATCTCAAAATGTAACAAACCAAAAGAAAGCCACTGTGACAAGTTGATCTCCGTGTTTATATCGGTACCCATCCAGTCGAGAACAGATATCACCCCGTAGCCGTCAGTAAGTGGTACTTCTAAATTTATCCATAATACACAAAAACTTTGAAAAAATCGTAGTGTACATATCGTTACTTTCCTTTATAATATTATAAATACAAACACGAGTTTCCTTGTCTGTTACGCTTTAACTATTCAATAGATCACTATGAAAATTTGCATACACATTGCCAGGGCTACACTTAAGAACATGAGGTAAGTAAGTTAAATCCAGAACGAACGTTTTTTTTTTCGAACTGACTACGCTATTGACCAAGCGAGGTCTTAACAGCTTCACCGGACTACTAAGGCGAGCGCTTAAGGCACTCAACCGATTTTATTTTGACAACTAGCTCAAGGGTGCGCGGCACACCTCGGCTTTGGCTGTTGCCTGATACATGCAATTCGCGACCTATCTGAGCTAACCCAAGCTAAGCTAACTATTCATACATATATGAGTTGTTGAAACACATATGTGTACCAAGCATACATACCTCAACAACCCTTATATATATTTCGTATCGGATAATATTCTAAACTACTTCAGTTTGATAAGGGAAAAAAGATGAAACCCTTCCACTTGCATGTGTAAGCGTGTATGCGTGCACGTGTGTGGAGGTGATATGTGTAATGTTGTCGCAGTGATGTAAGATTTTGTGTCACTGTATCGCGCGAGCAGCGTACTCAAGGGATCCACGCCTAGGGAACGGACCTAGGCTTGAGCAGCTGCCGAGGGGGCCCTAGTCTGGTCAGAACGAACGTACTGCTCTCAAGGGATAAGCTAAGGAATAAGGCAATACACATTAACTCGAGCGAAGCTTGCGAGCAAAACTTAGTTCATCATAGATAGCGTAATGAAATATATGTACTGTACTGTAATATACTATATGCCCTAATTTACTAGGCAGAAAAAAAAGTGAAAAATAATTTCTCTTACAGTACAAGATATTTTCGCTACCTTGACATTATTCTGTCTTGCATTCTTGCCTGTTTTATATACTTTTAGGTTTCCAATGGGTGCTATTTTATTTTATCCTAATAGGTTAATCTTGCTTTTCAACATTTAAATTATATACCCATACTTATATTAATAAAAACTCAATGCTTTCTACTCCCATTGTAATCAACAATCCATAGATATTTATTCACAATACGCTATGAAGACATAAAAGACGGCACGAGATGAAAGCAAGTATAGACGACAAATATAGTGAGTCGAACTAACGAGATGGCAACTTTGAAACCTTACTATCATCTGCCTCGTACTGTATTAGAACATTTCGTGGGACTTAATTACAAAGCAACTTTGAACTCCAGCCTAAATAGAATTTTTAATTAAGGCACCTTGAATCCTTATAAAACAAAGATAATTCTCGAACCCGTTGTAATATACTTCTGGAGGATAAATCTTTCATCTTCTTTAATTATTGGGCATTATAAGGCTTGTCAATTGTCTTTCTTTTTATTATTTTATTTATAAATAATTATAGTAATAAATACGGATTAGTAGAATAATAACAACATCAGCTCATAAGAGTACTACAGCTCGGTCAAAGGACTCTTCTTAAGAAAATGTATGGGTATAATCTTCACGCCCACGACGTGTTGACGAATTCAAACGACTTTTAAACTTTAAAGATAAATAAATTAGGGTTCAATTTTGACCAATAATATATAACTATTTTATAATGTGTAATGTAAAAATATTCATAAACATCTCTATGAGTTACTCCCCAAAACCTATTTTACTAATAGTAGTATAATAACTGTAATGTAATATGTTTACATGTTAGTTAATAATATATTTAAGAATCATCATCTTCTTACCCTTATCCCACCTAAGTAGGGTCGGCATAATATGTTTTTCTTTTCCACGCTCGCCTATCAGATGTCATCTCAGTCATCACACCTTTTACACACATATCATTTTTCACACAATCCATCCATCCTTTTTTCGGTCTTCCTCTACTCTTATATCCATCGACCGTCATACTCAAAGCTTTTCTAGTTACATGGTCTTCATCTCTCCTCATAATATGCTCATACCATGCTAACCTATTACTCCTTAACTTCTCTGTTACTGGTGCTATTTTCAAACTTCCTCTGATATATTCATTCCTAATCTTATCCATTCTAGTTACACCACACACCCACCTTAACATTCGCATCTCTGCCACATAGTTTTCTCTCATCCGTCTCTTTCGTCGCCCAGCACTCAGATGCGTACAATATTACTGGTCTTATAATAGTTTTATACACCTTCCCTTTGAGTTTCAAGGGCATTCGTGGGTCACAAGCTACACCAGACACCTTTCGCCATTTCATCCACCCTGTATTTATTCTATTCCTAACGTCCTTGTCTATGCAACCATAAGATAATATTTATATTATATTATTATAATATATCTAATGTTTAATACTCATTCAATTAAAAACAATCTTTAAAATTATACATATGGTAAATGAATATTGCACACGTATGCATGCATTATATGATAAACCACAATGGATCGCAATTATTTTTAATTGACCATTGTGTATTCTCATTACATTAATCGCTACATTTATAAACAAAAAACACTGAGGTTTTGCTTTCACTCTGGAGCACTGATACGTTCCAATTGAAATTAATGACGGCTTTAAATATTAAGTGTAGCACTGTTACATTGTTTTTATAGGTCTTTTTATGTTTTTAATGGCGTCATCCGACTAAAAGTAAATAAGTGGAGTTATATATTCGTTACAACGCTCGATAAAATTCCAAGAATATTTTTCATGTATATAAAAACCTCCCTATTAAATATATTGTTAAAATGTGATTGTTAACATATCAGTTTACATTATACGCTGTAATCTAATAATAAGGACTTCAGGAGGATTTAATTAATTATACATTTGTGAAGTAGTCCGGTGAAGCTGTTAAGACCTTGCTTGGTCAATAGCGTAGTCAGTTAAAAAAAAAAAAACATGTGTGATTATGTACTCTTAAAAAAGTTATACTGCAAATGTGTGTGTGTGTGTCAATCTTTATCCTTATAATTACAGTGAGCGTGTGTGCGTAATTTTTCTCATTCAACAGGGTTTAACCGATTTTGGTGAATTATCTTTTGTACGTATGAGGTAACTTGTTTATAGTCATTTTAAAATTATATTACCAAATCTTTGAAATTTGAGAAATTTTTTAATGTTATTTATTTTAGTACAACTCAACACTAGGTGGTGCTAGTCTGTTTTTATAAAGTTATTATATGGTAATTTAGACCAGATGACATTGCGGACGGTTGCAGGTGGTATTATAGTTTAAAAGTTAAAGATTTGATAAATTTATCAATTAAAAAAACCTGGATCTGTTATTTGTAATTGTATTTTATCGATATAACTGTACAGTATTATTTCCAACTACGGGAGAACGATTGCTACAACTAGTTCCACCGCAATAGCAGCAATGCTTAATCTAGTATGTTCCATTTGGAAGAGTGTGATAGACACGGCACACAAGCGTTCCAACTGTGTCCTCAAAAATAGTAACTTATTATGACTGGAGTTTTTTATTTTAGGTATACATAGCTCGCACTCACATTACATCAAGTGAATTCTACTGAATCTTCGTTTAATTTGAGTAAAGCAGAACTAGAACACAACATCAAATAAAACAGCAATCGATCAAATAGTGTCGTAATTAAAAATTAAAGAGGTCTCTCGAGATTATTTTTTTGCCTATATACATAAGTAATAGCTGAGAGACATTCCGGATATTCAGGTGTCTTTATCACTATATTTTTATATTATATAAATTACCAGCAGTTAAAGAGATAAATGAGCATATGTCCATGACAGGAATATTCAATCAAACATTATATAGTTAGATACCAACAATCGCCTGCGAAAAATTAATTACAATATAAACCTCAATAATGTTTATTATTATTAAATAAAACAGTATTCTTTAATTGGCAGCATTAATTTCAGTTTTTAACAGTCATAATTTTATGAAATATTATCATATTGTCATATGTAAATCTATAAACATATTGTGACATGTGTTTAGCTCAATCTTCTATATTAACGCCTAAGGTTTGATAAAAGCTGTAGAAATGAACAAAAAAAAACTAAAAGAAAATGATTTCTGAATGTAACATAAAAAAGGAATTTTAATGAACATGATTACTGTTTAAGTAAAACTCGTAACCGCCACTTGACACATATCGGTGTTTATCTCGGCGGGTTAATTTTCCGGGTCATGCGGCCGAGGCGGGCGGCCGGTCGCGGCCCGCTCGGATGAATTCAATCAGAAGCAACAACCTAAGCAATCTCGACGCTACTGAAAACGATTGCCGACGAGTGTGTATTGAGTTGACCGCTAGACGAGTATTCGACAAGTGCCCTCGTCGCTCCACCGCTAACTCCACAACCTACAGAACTGTTTATACAACAATATCTAGTTCGAGAAATACAAATATAATATTCTCGTCCACGAGCGCCGAGACAAACTGAGATACGGAATTAAATTTTGTGAAGTTCATTTAGCTGAGTACTTGGTAAACTTCAATACACAAAGTGCCCATCGTAAAATATAATACGAATCTGCGAAACCGGTGTTTAAGTTTTGTTTTGTCTCGGTTAAACCGCGGGGTTACCGTCATAATAATATTATATTGTGAATACAAGTGGCGGCCACCATTTACTTCGAGCTGCGGGCAACGGTTTAAGTGAAACAGACAGCGGACCACTTAACCTTCGTCTTGTATTTAAAGAGGAGGTCAACGTTGAACTTTAGCATAAAACCAATTGGACTCGAGCAACTTGGGTTACGCGATTTTTTTTTAAGCGTAATTATTTTATTAATGTGAAATATTTCTTAGACATGTTTCTCGATAAGAAATATGTTTATATAATTTTTCTATAACTTAAATAAAATTATCTACGTACCAATGTTTTAATATACAACAATAAACTATGGTGGATATTTTTATAAACGATTGTAATTTAAATGTATTATCACGTTAGAAAGATTGAACTATATCGAGTTTGTCGGTTCTTCTTGATGAGTGGGTTGTTTTCCGAACCGGTGGTAAGTTTGGCGTTCATAAACGCTTCCTTGGGGCCTAAATTGATTTTAAAAAATCTGATTTTGATCCATTATGAAATGTATGACTAACAAATAACAAAAAAGGAACACAACTATTTAATCCTTATATTTTAAATGCGAATGTAAATTCGTTTGTTAAGCTTTCACGACCTAACTACTAAAATGCTCTTTATGAAATTTTGCATACATATCAGGAGTACATAAAAGAACACCTTTACCTTTGATCCAAAAAAAGCCTTTTTCCAAGTGATAGGTCAAATACATATTAATTCAAGGAAACCACGAACAGAAGCAAGCTTAATATAAATGAATTATTCAAGAAATTACAGACAGAGTTTCACTTTATTTAGCTTAGTAGGTACATTGAGAATGATTCGTTCAAGCGGTGGATTTTTATGACAAATATAATGCATATATGTACAATGTTTAGAAAAGAATTTAAATACACGTAGTTTAACTAATATGTTACAGTTATGCCGGTTACTAACTAGTCATGAGTAATCGTTGCCTGAGCAGTTAATGGTAATCAATTCTCTCAAGTGTCATCGAGTCGTTTTAGACGCAGCGACGTCACTCAATAGATTGACTCAATTATTTTACTTTATAGAATGTCTGTCTGTCTGTGACCTTAATATAACTTCCATTGACGGCAATGTACGTGAGGTCATAACTCATGGTTCTTACTTAAAATTCTTTATATTGCGAGCACTGGGCCATAGTTGTAGAATGTTCAAAATATGGATACATTACATCATCTTTCTAAACTGTTACATTTTAGGAAACTATGGTAATTTTAAATTACAAACTTTATTAGACCACTAGAAATACAACGTTGTAAATAATGCGTCGAATGCAGTATCGATTTTATTTAAACTACGAAGTTATATTATGTGGTACTGTTGACTCTGTCATAGAGAATGTTCTATATTTTTAACCTTTACCGGACTGAGCGTTAAATATTTTATCAGCTACGGACATATATGTATTATATTATAGTTATATTGGATGTATATGTAGTGCAACTATTAGTTCCAATTATATTAGATACCATCTGTGCCCGCGACTACGTTCACGTGGAACCTGATGTACAAAACAATGACTAATAAAATCATCTGAACGTATTTATTCCATTTGCTTATCTACTTTTTGTCTCATACTTAAGCCGCGGCGCCATTAAAATTACAATAACTTGTGATAGAGTGGACCGATTTTAACGACACAAAGACTAAGTTACTCCCGAGGATATGCTTTATTTTCGTATATGTGGTTTTATTGTGAACCTAGTACTTTAGCAGTGATGCGTGTTCATACAAACAGGCAGATAGACTGACAGACAAACAGACATTTCTAAAAGTAATTGAAATGTATTTTATTACTTATTCCTAGACACCTGCAACACGAAAATAGTAAAAGTACAGACACGTTAGATTTACATTCGTATTCTGACTCTACTCCATTGAACAAATCCATCCAAAGGTTGCCTGGAATAGATTGCCAACAGCAATAAGGCCGTCCATTGTCCCAATAAAAAATCCTGAAATGTTTTTGAAATGTATAAAAAAATGTATATAATTGGTGTGCAATAAAGTTTAAATAAATAAAATATATGTACCTATAGATAACTGCAAAAAAAATCGATAATGCAAAAAATGAAAACAAAAAAATCGAACTCGAATATATTTACTGCAAAAAATACACCAGAATATCCTTGACTTTACCTACCTAGTGTAGAGATGTTATACACCTACCAATATTTCAGTCACTATATAGGAAATCTATATGATTTTAATTACTCGTTGGTTTACCCTCGTAACCTAAAATTAAATACTATTGAAATTAAAATGGAACCACCAATTCTTCACCAAGAATTCTTTAAATCGGTGTATAATGTATATATAACAAAGTTCTGAGGTATATATATATATTTATAGTCGAAATAAGAACCTCTTTCTTTTTGAAGGCATTATAAACTTTTTCAATTAAATAGTTGTATTTTTTGAAGCGGCTTGGAATATAAACTATGCAAGGAATCTGTGGTTCAATGAATATCATACTAAAATATAATTTTCAGAAAGGATAAATATAACAAGAAATTTCTCTCTGTTGTTTTATATAAAGTTTTATTTTCATAAAATTCAAACAACTCACGTAAATATGTAGATTTTACCTTAATAGAAAAGCAAAAGAATTGATTATAAAAGTCAATCCAAGAGCAAGTCATCGCTAAGCTTTTGACGCGTTTCCAAGAAAGTAATGAACATTAAATAGAACAAAAACAAAAGTCCAAACAGACGTAAACAATGATAATGAAAACGCCCGTTTAATTAACAAACATTAAGAAATTAGGGCTTTTTGTAAGATTAAAAACATAGTCCGGTGAATTATGAGCATTTGACTTTTACGATCCCTATCAAATAACAACGCAATTCCCACAGAATAAATCTAAAAATGTTCCTTTATTGATTACGTAAGACGATTTCGAGAAAAAGACTTGATGTTTAGTGCTATAAAGATTTGTTAGATGGTGTAGTAAAACCTTATACAGTTCAATAAAAATATGTTAGTATGTCTGTCGTATAGTGTCCGACCACCTACATACGATATGAGTTTACGAGTTGTTGTGAGTCGTGACAGAATGGCTCGATATTCTGCTCATAACAAGATGAAACAAAATACAAATTGACATTTTTGCCAATATTTACGAATATTCGACTACATGTGAGACATGATTGATTTATTTATGTATAATAAAAATTGAAATCAAAAGTGTCTGTACTTCTTGATTTTTGTGAAAAAAAAATTTTGCAAGTAACTTGAAATGACTAATTTTTTTATTTTTTTTATGTCATAGGTGGCAATCGAACATGTGGGTCACCTGCTGTTAAGTGATCACCACCGTCCATGGACACTAACAACACCAGAGGAGTCGCAAGTGCGTTGCCACCCTTAGGGGGAATGGGTTAGGGGAGGGAGAGGAGAGAGGAGAGAGGAGGGGGGCCTCCGGCACTCTCACTGACCGAACGAAACGCAACAATGCAAGCACTGTTACTTCACGTCGGTTTTCTATGAGAGGGTGGTACTACCCCGGACGAGCCGACCCATAAATAATAAAATCCATTTCAATCATTTTGAGAAATCTCTGTCTGTCTGTTTGTTTGAACATGCATCACTGCTATAATACTGCTTTCATGATGAAATATCTTCGAGTAGCGTGTAGTGTTTGTTTCATTAAAATCGGTTCGGTCTATCAAAAGTCATTGTACTTTTAATGTCTACGCGACTTAAGTACGAGAGATAAATAGATAAGTAAATGGACTTAATACATTCAGATGACTTTATTAATCGCTGTTTTTTTATATAAGGCTTGACGCGGGTACAGCTAGTCCATAATATAATTTTATATAAAAGAGGTTAGAAAAAGCAAGCACCTAATATCCGTATTAAGGCGTTAACTAGTCACAAATTAACGTTACCACTAAATAGAATTCTAATACATAATAGATGCATTCAATTCGTCTGCATAACTCCTGAGATCGGATTACTCCACGGAATGGTTTCAAGCTAATTTGGTTAATATTAACGATGGAAATTTGTGCCAGAAACGTTTTCGCTTGCTCTAATATATGGAACTGACTAGTCGGATTTTAGTTTGTAATGGGGTTTAAACGTTTTGCACGTTACATTCATTAATCTTGTCCAGTTATCTTGTTAGGCCAAAGTAGTTATATTACATTTCGTTGCAGTAATTTATGTAGCCTTAGTTATATATGATATATCTGATATAGAATAATACGAGCATTTAAAAATATATTTATGAAATAAATAACACATTACTTAGAGGATTTTCTTAATCAATCTTAAAATTACACTGTAATTACCTAATTACAGTGTAATTACAGTACCTATTCTGTCTCTTATATACACGTATATTTGTTTTATATTCCGATTACTCTTATATACACGAATTTATATTTACTAGTGGGCGCCCAGGGGTCGAAATTCGACCATAATTCATTGATTTTTTAAAGTTTGAACTTTATTTAAAATATTATAATAATAATTATATGTTATAATATCATTGTTGAATGTAGAATGAAAAAGGGTGACTGGAACGTAAGAGTAAAATAATACATACAGTCGAGCATAGCAACCTCCTTCACAACCTTTTTTGAAGTCCTTTATTGACAGATGTCAAAATGTCTTTTTATTTACATGTGTGTATATGTTGTGTAAAATTGAAACAGTAGAACAGTAGTGTGAGTAATGCATATTTTAATTAATTTAATGTACTTCTAATGCTTTTTATATAAAATAAATAGCTTTCTGCACTTCTCCTCCATATTAACTTTAACTACGCCAAGTTTCACGTTCATCCGTTCGCGCATTTCTCTCAAAAAGGGATACAAAGTTTGGGCTTCACGTATTAATATATATTAGTGGGCGCCCAGTGGTCGACATTCGACCATAGTTCATTGATTTTTTTAAGTTTGAATTTTATTAGGGTTAATATCATTGTTGAATGTAGAATGAAAAAGGGCAACTGGAACGTAAGAGTAAAATAATACAGACAGTCGAGCATAGCAACCTCCTTCACAACCTTTTTTGAAGTCCTTTATTGACAGATGTCAAAATGTCTTTTTTATTTACATGTGTGTATATGTTGTGTAAAATTGAAGGAGTAGTGTGAGTAATGCATATTTTAATTAATTTAATGTACTTCTAATGCATTTTATATAAAATAAATAGCTTTCTGCACTTCTCCTGCATATAAACTTTAACTATGCCAAGTTTCACGTTCATCCGTTCGCGCATTTCTCTCAAAAAGGGATACAAAGTTTGGGCTTCACGTATTAATATATATATTTATAACACAATATGTCATTGTTTAATTTGGTCTCAGTTGTTACGTATGAGTAGCAGAAATATTGTTTATAGCTGTACCCGCGACTACTTTCGAGTGGAATTAAACGTAATATTACAAAACACCATGGTTCTTTGATGAGGTTGAAGTCCATTTACTTATCTACTTTTCTTTCGTACTTAAGTCGCGTCGTCGTTAAAATTACAATAACTTTTGATAGAGTGAACCGATTTTAATGAAACCAAGACTAAATGTTACTCGAAGATAATTTTTGGTGAGGTTTATGTGAACGCAGTTCTTTAACAGTGATGCATGCACAAATAAACAAACAGACAGACAGACGTTTTTAAAATGATCGATACGTAGTTTATTACTTTTTAGTAGACACCTGCAACATTTTTTTTCACAAAAGTCTACAGATATGTAAGATTTACATTCTTTATATGTATAGAAGATTGATATACATTATAACAGAATAAGATATTGTTGAATTAGATTACGACTTACATGACGATATTTCACTGTTATTGTAATATCGATTATAAACGCAAATAAATGAGTGTTCAATTATTAACACTTCGAAGTTGTAATGCTTTTTATTTTACTATAAGTTTTATCTATACTAATATTATAAAGAGGTAAAGTTTTTGAATTTGTGAGTTTGTGACGTTGTAGGGGGTAATCTCAGGAACTACTGGTCCGATTTGGAAAGTTATTTCAGTGTTGTAAAGCCCATTTATCGGGGAAGGTTATAGGCTATGTATCATCACACTAAGACTAACAGGAGTGGAGCACAAATGAAGAAAGTTTCAAAGTTGGGGTTTTCATTCCTCTTGAGAGGTTATAAACTACAGTTCTATCAACAAAGAATATAAGTAAATTTTAAATATTAATATTAATTTCTAGTATAAGTAAAATTATCACTGGTTAGTAACGCTTTAACACATTTGTGCAAAGAGGAAAAAATCCTAGACATATCCAAAACAAGTTATATTATGATTAAATACTATTTAAAAAATCGAGTACTATCTTTACATACATGCATATATAATAAGTATTACACCAGTATATCTTGTTAGCACCCACCTCCGGTGCCGCTGCATCACATTCAAGAGACGAGACTACAACACGACCGGAACATTGATATTAGCGCCACCATATTATAAATATATATCTACACTAGCGCCAACATATTAGAGATACACTTTGATACTAGCGCCACCATATTAGAGAGACACATTAACACTAGCGCCACCATATTAAAGATACATAAATAAGAATTATTAATATTATATAGATTTTAATAGGACTTAAATAAGAATGGATATCATTATATAGAATTGAATCATTAGTTTGATCATTATTAATAATAGTATATTCTTTGACTTCATAGTTCGCCCTTGAAAGGCTAGATGTCGCTGATCTACATGTCGATACGGATTAGTCAACACATTTGAGATACATAAATAATGATAATTATATAAAATTGTTCTATAGCTTAAATAACATTAATTTGTTCATACTTTATAATTTATGTGTTACTTAAACTATTTTGCGGAATTATGTATAAATAGTAATCGCTTTGACTTATATAGATGGGCCTTTAAAAGGCAAGATGTCTGTGATATCTAGACACTTCTTAAATAACAAGTATTGTAAGGCGAAGCTCTGGCCAAATAAATAGTGACAGTATCTACGGAGTATTTATTGCCATTCCTGACTGCATCGACTCTATACGTGATTAGTGTAATAATCTAGTTTTATGATTGTATTCCAGACCAGAACAGAATTATCGACATTAGAAAGAATATCTAAACTATTCATTACATTACTAACCGAAAATGGTGACATAGAAAAACAAAATATAAATATTATATTTTCTATATCACTTATCTCCAGTATGACAAAATATTTCTAAACTACAATCCTCTCAGAGGCTGTTAGTAATACTGTCAATTTATGAACACTCATCTAGCAAATGCTCAGTCAATAGATTTCACATATTTTACGATCTTCTGTCTAACCGCCGAGTAATTTCGAAATTACTTTAAATCCGTCTGAGAATATACAGTCAAGACAATTCTAACTGTATCGGACGATTCAACATTCAACTAAGTATGGTAATTACAATCGTAAAGTGTACATACCAAACGTATTGATGGATCGTTCGAGAAGTGACAACTCTTTCGCTTGTGCAATCAGTGTCAAGTGAGTGGGATGGAATTTCGAATATATCATCATAATAATTATTATAATGCGTTTCTTTCTGTAAACAATATTAACAGCTATTGTCGTTGTCAAACTTGAAACGGGTTCTCTTGAAAACAACGTCCGTTTAAGCAGTACTAATTTATAGGAAACAATATTACTTAGTACAAATATATTAAAGTAAATGCAAAAAATATCAAAACACCAAAAACTGGATCTTATACCACTGAGATACTTATGAGACCACATTACGCAGACAAGCGAAGCCGAGATCGATCGTTAGTATAGTATATTTAAACATTGTTGTAGGTGGTAGAGCCACGCTGAAGCTATTACTGGTTTCAGCATGAATGGGTCGGCTCACCCGGGGTAGTATCACCCGCTCACAGAAAACCGACGTGAAGTAACAGTGCTTGAATTATTATGTTTCGTTCGTTCAGTAAGAGCGCCAGAGGCCCTCCGTCGCCCTTCTCTCCTCTCCTCTCCACATCCCATCCCTTCCGGCCCCTCCCCCAAACACAGGCTGATAACGCCCTTGCGACTCCTCTGGTTTTGCTAGTGTCTATGGCCGGCGGTGATCACTTAACATCAGGTGACCCGCCTATTCGTTTACCTCCCATAATGTAAAAAAAACATTTACGATAAGTTGAACGAAGATAACTTTAAAATACCTACAGATTTATTATTAGGAGTAAAGAATTATATGCCAATCCATTTATTATTAACTGCTTGTTAGATACGATTCATATTATCAGTATCCTAATAGGTATATATAATCTATTATTGAGTAAACGACCGTCTAAAAAGATCCCTAGGATGAGAAAGTTTTTTCAGACACATTCCATTCCAATACTGCACACTTATAAACTCTGATAACAAGTAAAGCAATTATATTTCTCCCCCATTACTTTAACTCTGGTTCCTAGCATTAGTGAGTACCGTGGTGCGACACTGGTTATTTGTTTCTCACGCTCTCATCCGCCCACTGCAGGGCGTTCAGGGCCTGTGCAAATGTTAACTTGTAAAACCTGTAAACCACCACTCGGTAAAGGTGTTTTGTTTACTCTTTATACATTTAAGAAGTAGGTTTGCGTTTCTTTGCAGCTACTTTTACAGTTGTTTTATTTCGTGCCAACAAACGGCATATATTAATATAATGAATAAGTCACGCTTTTTATGTTAACAAAAACGTGGGAAAGAGGAAAACTATTATAGTTTATTAAATTCTACTCGCGACTTCGTCCGCAACGGAAGAATCCAAAAGGAAAAAACGATTTTGGAACACGTTTGGAACGTTGTTCTGAGCGTAATAATATATACCCTATAGCTTTCCTCGATAAATCAGCTATCTAACACTGAAGGATCTTTTAAATCGGCCAGAAGTTTCTGAGATTAGCGTGTTCAAACAAACCTTCCAGCTTTATAACATTACTATAGATTATAATATCAATCCGTAATATCTAAAGTAGTAAACGTAAAATATAAAATAGTTAAGTAGAAAAAACAGTAGCTCACGTGCGAAACGATTATTAACTACACTAAAAATTAACGACAGCAAAAAAAATGTAAGGACTAAGAGTCTGCAGAAAAAAAATCTGTAAATCTGTAAAACCCTTAGAAATCCATAGTTCAATTTTTTTTTTCGAACTGACTACGCTATTGACCAAGCAAGGTCTTAACAGCTTCACCGGACTACTAAGGCGAGCGCTTAAGGCACTCAGCCGATTTTTATAGTTCGATATTGTTTCCCACATGCAGTGGTGTTACAAGGCCATTTCTTAGGCAATATAATTTAATCATGATAGTTTCGTTCACCATCAATCAATAATGTTACCATTTAAATTATTAGGTGTATATATGAATTGTGAAAAGTCGCTAGTGCCTCTTTGGATTTAAGCTAGCGGACATTCAATAAAAATAACGCTAATCACACTACTGAACTATCACGACGTATAATGTTATTTGTTGCTATTATACATTGTTCATTCAGATAATCCGTAGTTATTAATATATGTAATAATATATCGTACAATAACATTCATATTATATATTTTAAACTAAAGTAGGTGATAAAAGCTATTCTATTAAAATGTTTAATTAAATTGTATCTTCTGTTTTTATAGAATTTATATAATTAATTATAAATGATTTGAGAACAATAGTCAGGACACGATATTAGCATCTTATTAAAATATGTATTTATGGTTTAATAAGTAAAGAAGATTTGTAATAAGAGTACATTATTTTTCAGCCGTATAAAAAATATGATAATTTTAGGATTTAGAAGTACTACGGGTAACATGAGATAATTAATAAAAAAAAAGTATTCCCACTTAGTATTTTTTTATTATTCAGACTAGGTACGTATGACATATACCGTGTTATTACAAAAAAAATTAAATACGTATTGAATACTTGCTTTAAAAAAGTTAGGGTACTTTCGTATTAAATGCACCGCACTTGCCGAACGTTCGACATTTTGTTCTTTTATCTGTTTGGTTAGATTAGGTTAGACTTGTGAAAAGGGATACCGCGAGCTTGGCGCGGCAGCGATCGGCGAGCGCGGTGCATTTAATACGAAAGTACCCAAACTTTTTTAAAGCAAGTATTCAATGCGTATTTAACTTTTTTTCGTAATAACACGGATATAGTTTATTTTCATTTTATCTATATACATTTTTGGAAAGAAGTTCCTTACAGCAGGCTTGGAGGAGATAGGGATTTTGCTGCGCGACCGAATTAAAAAAAATGTGATAGTAAAACCGTAAGAAAAAGTGCGTGGAATAAAACCGTTAAATGAGACGTGCGCAGGCGCGACAGTCATCGTATACACAAGCGAGTAGTGTATAATACCTTTCTCTTTCTCCTTCTTTCTTTCAAATTCTCGGTGAAATTAATCGTTGAATTAATTTAATTAATCGGTGAATTATATTTATAATATCGGTTAATCGGTAATTTCATTAATTTAGTTAATTAATTACATTTTATTTTTTTTAATTTGTGTCGATTCTACATTAACCGAAGGAACTTCGTTCCTACCTGGTGCCCCACGACACCACATCTTTTTTCCTTTATGTTATGTAATTTTTGTTTCAAAACTCTTTACCTTATTCATCAAGTAAATAAATATAACACTATGTATACTTGAATAATTATAGCAATATAACGCGCCTACGAAACGCCCATGCATCTACAAATAAACCTAAAACCATTTATGTAGTCATGGCAATAATAACCTTTACTCATAATTGACACGTAATAAACGAGTCAATTGAAGCTGTGTCAGAGAGCCGACTGTGAAACAAAGTCATTATAATGTTTGGTTACACTCGACTCATTCCGAGTATGGCGTGTGTGACCGCCATAAGTGGCCGATTACTTAGATGCACACAAAGCACATTAATAAATTATATCGCATCGGCGGCAGTCGTAAATACATTCTTCAAACAGTGTTAAGTGAGTCGTAATCTTGTATCTCGTACACGACTCCTAAATATAGTCAAGACTGATCAGAAAAATCAATAAAACCTTTTTACTAACGAGGATGGGAACAATCTCGTCTTTAGCAAAGAAGTCTTTTAGAAAACATTTTATAAAGATGCCGCCGGTGTTTCATTTCAAAGTACTATTCTACGATTCGGCTGTTCACAAAGGAGTAGGTATCCGTCGGAACGAATTTCAAGATTATAGAAGTCTACATGGCATTGTTTTTGTTTATTTCCTTTCATACTGAAAGTTGAAAGTAAACTTTCTCTTTATAACTGACTCGTTTCCTGGGAATTTGTTAGACATGTAATTGATTGAATTGTTATTCCATTAGTTGTTTCAAATATTACACTCTTACTGTCTTGTTTACTCGTTTATAACATTATAAGGGTATATTATAATAATAACCAAATCTTGCCGGCTTCACTGGGTGTTACAAACTGGTAATGAGTCAATCGAATTAAAAAGTAATCTAGAACCTAGTAGTCTAGAACCTTCTACGAAAGATTACTCATTGAATGGTCAAAGTCCTATGCCCATACGTAATTGACCCTCAAAGAAACTGTATATATATATATATATGTACATACTAGCCTCTACCCGTGACTTCGTCCGCGTTGAATAGTTACTGTGGGCTAACGCTAAGACGCAGCTGAAGCTCTGAAGAGGAATAAAAACCCCGATTTTGAAACATTCTTCATAGGCGCTCCGCTCCTATTGGCCTTAGCATGATGATATATAGCCTATATATATATAACTTTCCTCGATAAATGAGCTATATAACACTGAAACAATTTTTCAAATCGGACCAGTAGTTCCTGAGATTACTCCCTACAACGTCACAAACTCACAGATTCACAAACTTTACCTCTTTAGAATATTAGTATAGATATGCATCTATAGATTACATTATATTTATACCTATAATGTATTTACATACAAAATAAATAATACATACTCCAGAATATAATTATAATAGCTGTCTAGTGACGTTAGTCGAACTGTAAACTACCTATTTTCCAACTTCAAACGTAACGAGTATAACAGACAGCAAAGTTCATGCGCTACATCGTCATTCTGTGTAAACTCCTGTATGTAGTAGTTATTATTAGTTATTTTGAACTGGCTAACAGGTAAAGTTGGACTACTCGTCGCATGATTACCAAATATACACAGTTACTTAACAGCTAACATTGTAAATTTCATTCCACCAATTATTAAGTAAATGGTAAAGTTTTTTTTTTTCGAACTGACTACGCTATTGACCAAGCAAGGTCTTAACAGCTTCACCGGACTACTAAGGCGAGCGCTTAAGGCACTCAGCCGATTTTACTTTGACAACTAGCTCAAGGGTGCGCGGCACACCTCGGCTTTGGCTGTTGCCTGATACATGCAATTCGCGACCTATCTGAGCTAACCTAAGCTAAGCTAACTATTCATACATATATGAGTTGTTGAAACATATATGTGTACCGAGCATACATACCTCAACAAATCCTATATATATTTCGTATCGGATAATATTCTAAACTATTCTAAACTATTTCAGTTTGATAAAATGGTAAAGCATATATGGAGCTATAAGCAATATATTTTCTTAAGATAAATATAGTATGAAAATATGAAGATTAAGTTTTAAAGACATGTTACAAAAAGAAACATTATTTTTAAGATAAGTTTAAGTTTTTTATTAGCATAAAAATATGTATAATATAATAATGTAAGGAAAAGGGGTTTTCCATGGTGCACGTACAACATCAAATCTTTATCATTTATATATTATAATGATCATAAGTTATAAAATTTTAAAGAAAGGTTTATAGTGCCATTAGCTGAGTTTTATTAAGGATCATAACATTCCGTGCTATAAATTTAATTCTATTAGGAACTAACAGCGGAGCTTAAGTTGCTTCATGGTATATCAAAAACGCTGTTAAGTATTACGTGAACATTGTGTTATAAAATATATTTCTACGTCATTGCTCATTGGTATTACAGTGAATTTAAAAAAAATCTGCATTTTCAAATGCCCAATCTTATAAAACAAAAGCCGTGCGAGTAATCATGAAGAAGATAACTTATGAATAAATGAAGCCTCAACAACAATTTATTACATCATAGCACTTCGAAGTAAAACTAGTTACAGGTGGAGCCACGCTTACTGGTTTCAGCATGAGTGGGTCGGTTCGCTCGGGGTAGTACCACCCTCTCATAGAAAACCGACGTGAAGTAACAGTACCTGCATTGTTGCGTTTCATTCGGTCAATGAGAGCGCTGAAGGACCACCTACCCTCCCCTCCCCTCTCCGTCTCCACCCGTTCCCCCCAAAGGGTGGCTATGCATTTGTGACTTACCTTGTGTTGTTAGTGTCTATGGACGGTGTTGATCACTTAACACCAGGTTAACATGTAAGTTTGCCTCCTATGAAATAATTAAAAAAAACTAAGTAAGGAGTGTTTTATAATTTCATAAGAAAGCTTCTTTTAAGCGTACTCCTTTTATTCTTTATTTATTTCTTCAAACTACTTCAACTGATTCTGCTATCAGAATCTATCTATACATATATATATATAATATATGATACATATATGATATATACATATATGAAAATATATCTATATATATGAGTATATTAGCCTGAGAATAATATATATTATTATCGTACTGTAAACATAACCGCAGGTAGAGCTAGTTGTACATGAATTAATTTATATTGTCATTATATTAGTGCCGGCAACGAAACTGTGATTCCCCTCGTGTCAAAGGTGTCCAAGAGCGGCGGTAATTACTTATCATCAGGTCACCCAAGTTCGTTTACCACCAAAAGTATTAAAAAATCAACAAAATAATCACATCGCTTACACTCGCATCGCATTTACACTCCTAAATCATAAAACTCTTTCTGAACTTTCATAAATGCGTATTTAGTCAAATTCTTGTCTGAAACCACTGTATTAATTCTACAGTATATAATAGCGTATTGTAGTATTAACATATAAGGAAACAATGGCTTATTGGCAGATTTGATTTAGATCATCAACAAGCACTTCGCTTCATTACACAGAGCCAGAGGTATTTAGGCTATGAAGATCTTATCTAATATGCATGGATAAGATTATTGAGGACAATACCTGCCCCTGCGATAACATATCTGTGCAAAACTTTTAACACTTGCTTCAAGATTGCCCCAGGTTTAACACGAAGAGGCTAGGGCACATATTGCTTTGTGATAATCTTCGTACATGCCCATTCGATCTTTTGGGCTTGATGGAGAAGGAGTCTGCAATAAAATCGTTCCATAATTTTGTCAAGCATGCGATTGCTAATCTTAAGACATTTACCGGACTTTGAAATTACTACGACTCTCTTACCTACATCTAAATCATTTTGAAATAACTACGACTCTCCGACTTGTATCTATATCAGAACTAACAAATCTTGATGACTTAATATTATGCTCATGCAACACGTCAAAGGAGTGAGTACTGAATCGTATCAAGTTGCGATCACACCTCTCTCCCTTTATATTGTCAAATCCAAATGATCTCTTTACCAAAACAACTAGTATGGGGGGAAAAATGCATGGATTCAAATAATGTAATTATTAGACGACATAATTGATTGATCTGTTTTTTAGATATATATTTATGTATTGTCAATTCTTAAACTATATCAATTTCGGAATATCGTACACGTCCTATATAAGATCTTTAATTTTTTGATGATTTTCATATCCTCTAAAGTTTCAAAACAACGTATACATTTCGTGTACCGAATTTCTTTGAAATTATCACAGCATCCGAGTAAGAAAAGATCTCCACCCAACTGTTTATTGGATATAAAGTATTTTATACCAAATTGACTATATCTGGTAATAGTTATATCGTGTATAGGTTGGTTGAAAAATTTCAATCCTAGATATTAATATTTTTTATTCATCCGAGATTCTTCCCCTCTTCCCTATAAAAATTGTTGGTAAAATAAAATGGGTAAATTGAATAAAATTTTCATCAAAAATATTTTTCTTATTACTGTTTCGATTAATAACATTATACGACACTACATCAAAATGGTATAATACTGTGAATATATAAATTCTCAAGCGATTTAGATATAATTAGAATTTTTAATATTTTTTATAATAATTCGATTTTTATAAGATTTTGAAGAAGTCTGGCATAATTTTAATAGTTACTATACATAATCATAGAATAACTATGCCATGCTCAGTAAAACCGATAAAAACCTTAGGTAATAGTGTCAAAGTACGACTATAAACAATTACCGTGTTATTACAAAAAAGTTAAATACGCATTGAACTCTTATTTTTAAAAAGTTTGATCACATAAGAGTGTTTTATCTTTGCTTACAGATGGACACCATTATAATTTAAATATTCTCTTACACTTGTCTAACTTGACAGTTCTTATTCTATTGTTGTAATTAACTGTATCTCTATTTGCCGGGAAAAGAAGTTTCATAGTAAATTATGGATTTTGTAGGTATAATAATTTGGAAAAATTAAATAGATTAAACAATTTTAAACATTCACAAGTAAATCATAACTACTGTTATTTGACACTATTGACATCTGATAGTTTATTTAATGTGTAATTATACTGTTGTTCCACCTTACGCACTGTCAAGTACAACGTTATAAATTGCTGATTTTATTTATTTTATATATCATTTTCTTTTAACTAAAATATCACAATAATGATAACCAATTTAAAATATAATAATAAAATATTCTAAATGAAAATTTGAAGAAAAATATTATTCATAAATTGAAATTGTTTGCAAAATATCTGTATGTAATGAAACGTTTTTGAATGATGAGATCGAATTGAACGAATGCTATTCAGAGTTGCATACATAAAAAATCAGATGTTTAGCTAGAGACCGCTTGGACACGCTTTTGTAATAAACTATTTTAAACACGACTTTTATGCACTGCTTAGTAAAACTCGTGTTATACCCGTGGTTATTTTTGTTTTGTTCTTATGTCGTTGTAAAAAAATATACAAAAAAAGATAAACCCTATCGGGTTTTTTCCCAGTTCTTCTCTCAACTCAACTCGTGATTGAGTTGTTTTCCTTACTGGTGGTGGTGTTTTGACATTCATAAACGCCTTCTCAAAGGTAAATTGAATCAATCATTTTTTATCACCAAAAGCCTAGACTCATTATAAAATTCAAACCTACGTTAATCGACCGATTTCGAACATTCTAGAATAGAACTGTCATTACATGATTAATAATCCCTAGTTATTTTTTACATTCAGCATTGAAATAACCCAAAAATCTTTTTAATATACTGTACAAATGCTTGTAATACTAATTACGATTTATGTGAAACTAGTTTTTGCTCGCGGCTTTATTCGCGTTATTGTATATTTTACCTATTCCTCGGGAATAGTACTTTTTTTAAGTCCTAATTTTCAAGTCTTTCTTTTGAGAATTTTTTAACATCGCAACAAGAATTATACACGTTATGTATATAGTCTGATTGACTTTATAATTTTACAAACTTAGACGTTTTACTTTATTTCGTCTTTATTTTATCCCGTCCATAACTTTATTAATAGTGTGGCTATATATAGTATCCATCTTTTATTATTGTCGATTGATTGATTACTGTATTTGTCGCTGCGAGGTTCAATTCATGTGGAACAGTGCAGTGGCCAAAATTTCTTTAGCTTCACCCGGGAAGTACGTGCTGGGGAATGGGCGGTAGGTACACCTCCTGGAGACGCGAGTAACATCAGCCTTGACTGATACACAGTCTTATTAGAAATGAAGTACATACATGGTTTGCAATTACGACTTAATTTATGAACTACTTGTTCGTTTCCTACGTCCATTATGTGTGTAGATTATGAAAAAACATTAGAATCAAAATAACATGATTTATTCATTGATTATTACACAATCGTTAGTTTTTGTAATACAAAAATTGTTTCTTATCTAAATTAGTAGGTGTACATAATAACCATCGTGGTGTGAGTCACTCCGTGAGAAGAGACGTCGAACGTGTCTACGCGTGGGCGATCTAGTCCTGAGCACACAGATCTACCTACAAATTATCGTTCACCTACATCGAGTCGCAACATCAGTGATTTAACTCACCACACAGCTGTTAATATTTGGTTTTCCAATCATATTTAGTGTACACATAAGTTTATAGTTAACAACATCATGCAAAAATTATCACAACACACTTATATTGAGATATTAGCTTAGCCGGGACGCGTTGCTTTGGCTCAGTTATTGAAAAAGAAATTCAAAATTGAAATGAGGCGCCATATCTGTAATAGTCGGTCCTACAATTTTTTGTCAACAAACTAATTTGAAGCGCCATCTATTCAAGACTGACGAAACTTACAATTAATAACAATAATCAACGTTGATAATAATTTAATTGGAAATTAAAAAATACTGAGGATGTTATTTGAAACATAAATTATCCTATCTTTTAAGTTAGACCAAATGCCAACTTTCATGAAGGTGGCTTGACTAGTTTCGGAGTTCATCGTGGGCAAACATCATGACATTGGTTTTTTATATATTTAAATTATATAATACTATTTAATATTATGAGGTGAGCTTCCTTTTATGTTCTATGTAGCACATAAGTATACATACAGTTTACGTGTTGTTTTTGAAACGACACATAATAGTCAATTAGGAGAGAATTGCAAAGCCTCATGGTGTTTATGTTTATTTCATACTAACTAACATACTTCGTGTGTTATTTATACTAAAGAATAATCTGAATTAACTCCTTTAAAATAAAATGTATGTTATAATCATATTATCCCAGATATTATAACAAAGAATAAAATCAACTATTTACTATGCTAAAATCATATACGTACTGCTATGACCATGATGATATGTATTGTATAAGTATGTAGGAGCTTCGGGCTCACTACTATAAGATTCTAGACTGACACGGACAGCGTTATAATAATACTCTGAGTGCGTAAAATAGACTGTTTATTAATATGACCATATAAGGTATTTATAGAGACGCGATCATTCATTTGTTTGAACGACATTCTATTTACAATATATACAAAAGTTTCAGCCAGTCTGCCAAAGAGGATGACATACTCGGTAGCCACAAGTATTATACATACTAACATATTAAACAGTACTACATATTAAACAGTAACCACTGAGAAATTAAAATCAAGCATTTATTTTACAGTACAAGTTTTTGTCTTTATACCGCTCTAAAATATCACAACAAAAACCAATTTCTAGACAAGTAATACCAAAACACGAAAAGCTAAAAGAAGTGATCGCAACTTGTTTTAATTTACATAGGTACAGTGGTTTTACTTAAATTAACAGTTTATTTGTATTACATGTATTAAGTTAACAAGCGAACGAAATTGTCCCGGACGCTTAGAAAAAAAAACAGCAACCTAGGTAAACTTGGAAAATAGGTAAAACGTTATCTAAATTTTTATTTTTGAGATAGAAACAGAACGCAGTGTATTAGAAATATACATTTTGTGATTACTATTGTTTCGACCGATTCGCTAAATAGAGAGTTGATCTCTAATCACGGGTTTGGTTGGTTTAACTTGGTTGGCTGTTGCTGTTGGTTGTTGGTTTGTTGATTGGTTCATCGGCAAACATTGGACGGTCTTACCTGCACCGTAAAGAACTGTATTAACAACAAATCGTCTAACGTTAAAGTTACCATTTGCATTACGTTGGTAATACACTACGCAATGACAGGTACGCTCGTCGCTACGTTGGAGAATGTCACTTATATACAATCTCTTTTCGAAAACCTTAGATATATACGAAATTGTGTTCGCCGCGCTGCTCATGGGTTTTAATGTTCGTGTATAAACTACAAATGATGTGCATAGTTACACGCTCCAAAATAATAACTGAAACGGCTGATAACCTTATATATGTCCTGTGGATAACACTGCGACGAAATTGTGGGCCTTAGAGCGCCATCAGCTGAATGAGACTATTCTTTGTCTGTTATTAGTAACAGATGATCCAGCGATGTAAGTTTTTTTTGTTTTATAGTAGCACGGCAAAATGGCTGCACTGTGCCTGATGGTAAGCACAGTACAATCCAAAAACAACGGCGAGCACCGAGTGACACAGTATCCATCGCCGGTCGCCGCTGTCATGCCGGCCTACGAAAAAGTGTGGTAATGCCGTGCCGTATAGTAATAACGGTGTAATGCCAGTTAATTTGCTACCTACTCCATTAGGTCATAGTATCGCCGTCATGGAGTTAATTAAATTATCGAGTCTGCTTCTACAATTATGAATATATTGTTATATCAATATTTAATAAATTTAGTACATATTTGCATGCTATATCTACTTTTTACTAGTCAAACCCTAATAAACACAAGAAAGTCAAATTCGATCATATTGGAATCTTAAAAGTAATACACGGTTTTTTGTTGTCTGTTGTGAAAGCAGATCAATAACGAAATTGGCAAGTAAATACCACTTGATGAATTTGAATTGGCAGACAAAATAGTGAACACAGGTACCGCGTCGATGAAACTCGGTATAAAGGAAGGTAAGGTAATAAGTATGTACTGAATTGTAATAACTAGGTACATACTGCTACATTCTGAAAATCCAGTTACTTTCATACTTTCTATTAATTATCACACATTACAATCAATACGTCGAATCCTGAAACCTATTACTAATATTAACGTTATATTTAACGCATTATCTTACGGTTTCTAAACGTATTATTGATAATCTTCATAGCCTCTCAAAGTTGAAACGACTTATATATTACTTTCTGCAGAGACAATTTCATTAAAATCTAGTGTGCTCACGATGCACACACTATTTCGTGTTTTTTTTCGAACTGACTACGCTATTGACCCAGCAAGGTCTTAACAGCTTCACCGGACTACTAAGGCGAGCGCTTAAGGCACTCAGCCGATTTTATTTTGACAACTAGCTCAAGGGTGCGCGGCACACCTCGGCTTTGGCTGTTGCCTGATACATGCAATTCGCGACCTATGTAAGCTAACCTAAGCTAAGCTAACTATTCATACATATATGAGTTGTTGAAACATATATGTGTACCAAGCATACATAACTCAACAACTCTTATATATATTTCGTATCGGATAATATTCTAAACTATTTCAGTTTGATAAGGGAAAAAAGATAAAACCCTTCCACTTGCATGTGTAAGCGTGTATGCGTGCACGTGTGTGGAGGTGACATGAGTAATGTTGTCGCAGTGATGTAAGATTTTGTGTCACTGTATCGCGCGACCAGCGTACTCAAGGGCTCCACGCCGAGGGAACGGACCTAGGCTTGAGCAGTTGCCGAGGGGGGCCTAGTCTGGTGTGCGGTAGCGAAATTTATCCCTAGACCACGGCGGCGTGATCTGTGGTTACGCGGGCGTGGGCGTGAGCACGCTCTGTTTGGAGAGACAGGCTGGTACTGATCGTTCCCTGCCGTTATTTCATCGGGAGGGTCGGTAAAAATATGTCGCGGGCGTCTTTTACAACGCGCAGCGTTTGGTACGGGTTCGTATTTTGCGGCGGATACCACTAACGGACTGGGATGATTCGCGGCTTTTTCAAAATAACTAATCGTAAGTGATTTTACGTACGCCCAGATAGAAGGCATCTCTAGGTCCCTATGTAGATCAACTCTCCGGACGTACCACGGGGCACCGGTCACTTTACGTAAAACGCGGTTTTGAAGAACCTGCAACTTATGAAAATTATCTTTCGACATATGCGCAAAAACGGGACTGCTATATGTCATCACGGGACGGATACACGTCTTATACAAAGTGAGCTTGTGTCTGAGGGACATCTTACTCCTATGACAAAGCAACGGATGGAGGCGACCCAAGACCATAGCGGCTTTGTTTCGCACTCTATCTATATGTGACTCGAAATTTAAATGTTTATCTAATGTAACACCGAGATATTTGACCTCGTCGGCCCAAGGTATATCGGTTCCGTATAGCCTGATGGGCTCGAGGTTATTATTACGTCGTAAAGGATCGAAGAGTATCGCGGCGCTCTTATCAGGATTAACTTCTATGCACCATTGACGAAACCATTTACCGAGTGTGAAAACGGCCTTTTCGATGCGCTTCCTAAGAAAGTCCGACCGCAAGCTGGAAGTGTAAATAACGGTATCGTCAGCATAGCAACCTACTTCGACCCGTTTAGACCGAGGTAGGTCACTGATGAACAGATTGAAGAGTGAGGGAGCGAGTATGGAGCCGTCAGCATAGCAACCTACCTCGACCCGTTTAGACCGTGGTAGGTCACTGATGAACAGATTGAAGAGCGAGGGTGCGAGTATGGAGCCCTGTGGCACACCTGAGCGTATCGGGTGGGGCAGGGATAGTTCCCCATCCACTCTAAAGCGGAAAGTCCTATCAGTGAGATAATCGTGGATAATATGTATTAACTTATCGGGTACGTGAGATTTACATAATTTATGGATGAGCCCTCCATGCCAGACCTTATCGAAGGCTTTGGCGACGTCGAAGAAGACTGCAATTGTGCGTTTCGGTTTACGTTTCGGGTCGGCATTAAAATTAGAGAAAATGTACTCCGTGAGACGGTGTACTTGATTCGTGCAAGAGTGTTCGGCACGAAATCCGAACTGCTCAGGTGGTATTAATTTTATAGCTTTTATATTAAGTTTTTTTTTATATTTAGATTTAATTAACATTAATGTGGTGTTCATATCTATTGGCACTCATAGCAATAATTATATACATTTTTATAAAGGATAGAGCTATGATGTGATCGGGAAGGAGTCATCTGTTAAGTCGTTTATGATTTACATCTGACTATACGACCAGACAAATAGACACACATAAAAAAAATAAAGTCATAATCGTGAGCATTTATAATAGATGTCTAACCACAAAATTTTGGCAAACATTAAATGTATAGACGGCATTATATATTTATTAATATTGATTAAAAATACTCATAAAAAAACTGCAATGCTTTTTTTATATAACACACGTAAATATATTCAATAACAAGTGTCAGCTTTATTAGTTTTATAAATTGCAAACCTATATCGCCAACATAATTCTTACCACCTTGAACTTTTACTATAAAATACGTTAAACATATATTAGTAAATCTACATTTACTATAATAAAATAGTAGATGCTAAATCTGTATATTGAAGATATTTAATAAAATACTCTGGCGAGCTTTAGAATTAGCGTCTGTACATATTTCCATGATTTTTAGAATCCATGTCTCTTTGTTGTTTGTACGCGCATCATATAAAAACTATTGGACGGATATTGACTAAATTTGATATTGTGATAGTTTTTACACTAGTATAGTATTAGTATAATATTGAATATATATTAAATACATACATATATTATTATATATGGATATCTTATTTATTAAAAAAAAAAATCCAAAAAAAATAAACCGCCTTCGATGTGAACACACAAATAGGGCACTAAAAAGCGAAAAATAACTGAATAATTAAATTAACCAAATTAAATAAAAAATATTGATATTCGCGCTACCGAATAATATATTTGAAGTCAATGCCAACCTACCTACATTCATATCATCTACATACAAAGTTTTGGTCCACTCTGGTGTCTCATGATGGATATCTGTATAGTATACATATTTTATTACCTGCAACAAATTTGAACTGTAGGTTGGCATCGACTTCAAATATATTATTCGGTAGCGCGAATATCAATATTTTTTATTTAATTTGGTTAATTTAATTATTCAGTTATTTTTCGCTTTTTAGTGCCCTATTTGTGTGTTCACATCGAAGGCGGTTTATTTTTTTTGGAAAAAAAATTTATTTCTCTATTTTTAGTGTTCATAAATATATCTGGTTTCTAATCGTTATAATCCGTAAATAATCGGTTTCAATTTCATGAAAATACGTAAATATGAAGTGGGTGAAAATCAAATAAACGATTTTTCACCCCCTTAGGGGTTGAATATTTTCTTCAAATTTATATGGGACCACCTCTGAATATAATCGATTCAAATAAAAAAAGAATGATTAAAATCGGTTCATAATTGACAGAGATATCGATTAAAATACATTAAAAAAAAAATACACACAACCGAACGTAGTAACCTCCTCCTTTTTCGAAGTCGGTTAAAAAAAACACTAAACACGATATACACGGAAAAACTAATAGACGGTTAGATTCACAAAACTTGGTTTAGTAATACGCTTATAGATCCGAGTAAAATATAAAATATATTTTGCATACATACCTATAAGGATTCATAAATATGTATAATCTTCGTTATATAATATAAATTGTCCTAAGTCGGGAGTTCTGAAGGAACCCTACGGATCACAACCCGTAGTTTACGCTCCTCTTCGAGAGAGAGCATGAAATAACCCCACTGGTTGTCCCGAAGGAAACGAGTGAGGTCACGATGGGCGGTAGACGTGGCTACCTTCACCTGAATACCTACAGCGGTATTCACAGCGGAGGTGTAAAGGATGCCTGCCGTTTCCAGCAGGCTAGAAATTTCAACCCAAGACGCTTTGTCTTGGATCGTAACGGGGGGCGGTGGGCGGGGCTTTTTGCCCGAAACTGCGGAACCCGCAATTTTAGGCGAAGCGGGTCTAGAGGGAGCTGGTGTCGTCTTTGGCACTTTCGCGCCATCATCATTGACTATTTTTTTGGAGGGCAAACTGCCTTCCGGATCTGATGAGGAGTTGGAGCGCTTCTTACGCGGTTTGCGGTGCGTGACGGTGGTGAAGCCATCGTCCGCAGGAGGGGCTTGCTCAGCAGGAGGATCTTGCTGAGCAGGAGGGTCTTGCTCCATATTGGAGCCAGAATCGGAATCGCTATCGCTATCGTCACTATCGTGAACGGGTGGGATGGGAAAATTGTTGCTTGCCTCGATCTTGGCATAGATCGAGGGAGCGGGCTTGGAAGAGTGAGGGAACTCGATGCAACGCTTCGCAGCGTACGCATCGTAATCGTCTACGAGACGACGACAGATGCTGGATATAAAACCGCGGAGGCTAATAAGTTCGGTCTCTAAGAGGCCGACTTCTCGATCGGAGGCCATACCGGGGCCT
>MU158839.1:515165-603934 GCA_015888305.1 Antheraea pernyi | reverse complement strand
CACTTACAGGTGGGCCACCTGATGTTAAGTGATCACCACCGTCCATAGACACTTGCAACACCAGGGGAGTTGCAAGTGCGTTGCCAGCCTGTGTTGGGGGGAGGGGAGGTGGGCTTCCGGCGTTCTCACTGACCGAACGAAACGCAACAATGCAAGCACTGTTACTTCACGTCGGTTTTCTGTGAGAGGGTGGTACTACTCCGTCCGAACCGATCCATTCATGCTGTAGCCAGTAATAGCTTCAGTGTGGGTCTACCACGTACAAAAAGTTGACTATTGAGTAAATAACTGACTGGAAGATTAAATTTGTGTTTTGTATTATTTATGTCTAAATCAAATTACGGCTATCCCAACATGGTTTGAAATTATTCTTATTTACGAAAAATAGCATTACGCACATTATTGTCAATAACAAAAATGTCTGGCAATAATAATACAATGTTTTAATAGCATATCAAATTTAGTGACAAAAACATGCTAAAATTATTTAAAAATATTAATTTTTATGTTAAATAGACAACATCGAGGCTCCTAGTTGTAGTCTTTAACATAGATGATGCTGATATAGCGAATAGCTACCTACGTCCTCGGTGTTAATGTCACAAATAACAAAATAAAAAGAACCTTATAGTAGCTTGCTTAGACGGAGCCTCTCCAATGTTGTTAGTTTGTTAGAGGCTGGTTTAATACCCACGTTTTGGATAACGTAATTATTTTAAAAAATGTAGATTTTTGTTTTATGTAATTCAGTTGCCAATGTATCTAATTTCCAATTATGTTTTATATATGAATATACGACAGAAGTGTTTTATCATGTGTATGGTCGATGATAGGTAACATTGTATAAGACTAACTTTGGGATAAGGGCAGACTCTACTAACACGCTATATTTTCTATACATATAACGTCTCAATACTTTTTAGACTTTTGTGAAAAAAAATGTTGCAGGTGTCTTGGAATGATTATTCCACTTATGAGCAATAAAATACATTACATGGTGGAAGTAGAGCCACGCTGAAACTATTACTGGTTTCAGCATGAATGGGTTCGGCTCGCCCGGGGTAGTACCACCCTCTCATAGAAAACCGACGTGAAGTAACAGTGCTTGCATTGTTGCGTTTCGTTCGGTCACTGAGAGCGCCGGAGGACCACCTCCCCTCCTCTCTTCTCCTCTCCTCTCCCTCTCCCGCCCCTAATCCCTTCCCCCAAAAGGTGGCAACTCACTTGCAACTCCTCTGGTGTTGTTAGTGTCCATGGACGGTAGTGATCACTTAACAGCAAGTGACCCACCTGTTCCTTTGCCACTTATGACATAAAAAAAAAACAATCATTTTTAGAAATGTCTATCCGTCTATCTGTCTGTCTGTTTGTTTGAACACACATCGCTGCTAAAGTACTGTGTTCATGATAAAACCTTTTCAATTTCAATGAAAATCATAAAGCATATCTTCGAGTAACATTTTGTTCTGATTCACTATATCAAATTTTATGAGCGCGACGCGCTTTTGGTATTAAAGAAGAGGAGGTAAGTCAATGGACTTAATGCATTCAAATGATTTTGTTAGACACTGTTTTTTACGTTAAGTATTCGCGGACGGAGTCGCGGACACAGCTAGTAAATAACATGATAGAGATGTGCCGTCTGTGTGCATTCCGGAAAAGATTACTAGATAAATTACAATCATACTTCTGTTTTACTTCTTCGCCCTTATCTAAGAAATAGATTACCGCACTAGGCTCATTTAGTACAAAGTTATTGGAGTTTGATAATCAATGATTTTTATAAGTAATGCGCGTCGCTGAATGTCTGTTTTCCTGCCGTGGAGAAGTGGGGCAAGCGGTGTAATATTTATGTTTCTCCCCTGTGCATAAAATATATAAAACATAATGAAACGTTTATATATTTCAGCTGATTTGAAACATATCATCCAGCTCTCGAAGCTAAAATACATGTTTCTCTCTACAAGCGTTTACGAAAAATTATACGAAACTTTAGAGAATATGAAACTTATTAATATCTACATAGTTTATCTAAAAAATGTCTTTCCGATATCTGAAAATGATAAACTACTAACTTACAATGAACTTATAAGGAAGCATGTCGACATTGAAACATATAAACCTGTTAACTTCGATGGTAACTGTGTGTCTAAATGATATACTGATATTTTTATTAGGATCGTATTCCATAAGAGATACATAGACCCACCTAGAGACCATTTATTAGCAAGGACGTTTGAGAAATATATATGATTAATGATACCTATTTCTGTGTATTTTGCCTTTAATTGCCGAAATAAATAATTACTAAATATTCTAGAAATAGTTCATGTTGCATTAAAGCATGACCTTAAGCATTAAAACAACATGTAATTAAAATTTATTTATTCTACTATTTCCAAGAAATAAATTACGGCACGCCTATACTTCCCGTTCCTCTTCAAACTGTTGTTTGCTGATATGTTTATAAACGTTGTATTTATTAGTTAGGTTCTTCGTATGTAACTCTTTACGTTAAGCTCTTTTTAATGTATGTCACCTAAAAATTTTTGGTACAAAATTTACAATATTGTTAATTATAAAATGTACTCGTATATCAGAGCACTGTATCTTTACTGCATGTTTTAATATACATAGAATACCGCACTGATAATATTTTTAGGCTTAAAGTCATTCGGGTCAAGTGGTAACTTAACATAATATATAAAAGTTAGGAACATAATCTAATGGTACTGAGATAAAATATTTATAAGCCTCTTAATTCGGATAAAAACATAAATTACTGTGGTTTTTTTCTGTAAACATTTAATTACATAAAATCGCGCATATACGTATCGCGTAATGGCATATCGGTAAGTAAACGCACTACTACTGACAATGAAAATAAATACAATAATTTAAAAGTAATACACTTTATTATCAAACAATTTAAAAAATAATCTTTGTTAGCTACTAGTCTTTGAGTATCAGTGATTATGTTGGATTTATAATAAAATAAAGTAGTAGTTCAAAATCTTGAGCATTACTCATGTTCGACAAATTTACTTTGGATCAATCCGCATATTCAATTAGAACTTATGTAATAGGAACCGTGTCGTTTCAGGAATCATCAATAGCTATCACAAACAAAAACACCTCTCTTATAAAACGTGCATTCTGTGTGTCATCAACCACTGCAATACATGGACTGGATCCATTATTTAGTAGTTGGTTTTACATATTTTTCTTCACGTAGAGAAAAAAATATGCTACTACCTTGGAGGTCAAAGCCAGAGAATACCTATGCTTTATCTTACAAAAAAGACGTCTCTCAGTCTATGTCTTTCTTTTTTTTCACATATGTTTTTTTTTTGTAGAACTGGAAGATTTTGTATCCAATGTCAAATTTGTACGAAATTTTTTGTGGGTTTATTTTTCTATTTCTAGCTGTCTGTCTTCGTTTTTATATGGGCTGAAGGTGATAATTTGTAATTTCATTGCAACTCTACCTTTCGTAATCCTTTTTCCTTTTGTTCGAGGAAGAAGTTACTGCTTTGCAACTGACATGTATTTAACCTTTCACTTCCTTGCATATTAACTTGAATGCTGTATGTCTTTCTAGAATACAGATAATTTGATAGTAAATTATTAATAAATGAAAATGTGACTTTCATATTTTCAGGTCCTCTATCGGTAACATCTGATATTAGCGGAGGCGTACGATCGTTGGTGATGGCAACGTCGTCTCTGATTCCTACATTATTTTTGTTGGTAACATCCAGTAGTTGACTCAACGGCACCGGATTTTTATTACATATTTAAATATATATTTAAATATTTTATTTTATTTATATTTATTTATTTTTATTTCTTGTGAAATATGTTGCAAGTTTTTGGCCTTACCACCGGGGTGGTGACTAACTACAGTCTTCTATGCGGTTAAATGTTGATCGGATGATCCTTGTGTTTCAGAGACTTCATTTTGGAGTGTTGAAAAACGATGAAGTAAATTCTGTCTCATTAAATAAATCGTCATTGTAAGAGTATATTTCAGAGACTTTAAAGCTATTTCCTATGGTGGCTACTGTTTTGTAAACTTTATTGAACAAACGCTTGATATTGAATAATGTCTGTTCCTGGGTTTTACGATATGAACCTATCACATTCTATCGCATACATAGCCTCCAAAGGACTGTATCTTTACAGTCCACTTTACTTGTCCACGGGCTGTAAGTTATGACTTCCATGTGGCAGTCGTGTGAACATCACAATATTGTTCTCACGAGCATAATTTACAGCTTTCAAGTTAATATGAGATGAGTGATTGTCTAGGAGTAGCAATTGGAGGAAAGAGTAGCTTTCTGGTGAAGGCTAAATAAAATGTTTAAAATGATGTAACCAGTTAACAAATAGCTCTGTGTTTACAAAACCACTATCAAATACCATGCAAATACTTTATAAAGAACCGCTATCCGATATATTGTCTCAGGGTATCTTACGCGGGTAAAATAATGCTGGTGGATTATAATGACCACTGACACTACTATACAGTAGATTACTGCTATTTTAACCACCCCAGTCGCCACGTTTGGCAGACACGATTTTATCGATAATTTCTTTACCTTTAGTAGTAACAACTTTAGTACGGTACTTATTCTGATCTTATTAATGTCATATATATGTTTTGATTTAAAACTGTACTTCCCATGTAAGTCCTTAAAGATTTTATAAAAACGACCCACTTGAGACTTATTGAACCCCATAGTTCTCGCCAAGCTTGTGACCACCGATTGTCGTAAAACTAAATGAGGATGATGTCACTGCCCGCGACTTTGCATAATTTATCAAACCGGTAATCAATATATTTAACATCGGCGTACTCATATTCTAAACGTCTTAAATAATGTATGGTGAGACCAAAATACCTGTTACCTATTTGCTTATAATGAATTAGAAACTCTGATTCTTGTTCCCTATTTAATGCTGGCTTAACTTATTGGCACTTACTTGCAGCAGCTCTTTTTGTAGCGTAATGATGAATAATTGAAAATAAAGAATTTAGAGGTGGTAGAGCCACGCTGAAGCTATTACTGGTTTCAGCATGAATGGGTCGACTCGCCCGGAGTACTACCACTCTCTCGCAGAAAACCGATGTGAAGTAACAGTGCTTGCATTGTTGCGTTCCGTTCGGTAGGTGAGAGCGCCGGTTAACCCATCTGCCCCCTTTCTGAGTGAGAAAGGGTCTCACTCCTCCTCCACCAAATACAAGGTGGCAACGCACTTGAAACTCTTCTGGTGTTCCGAGTGTCTATAGACAGTGGTGATCACTTAACATCAGGTGACCCACCTGCTTGTTTGCCTCTTATGATATAAAACACATATAAAAAAACACGATAAAAAGTGTTATTAAATATCACTTCTAAATAAACAGATATACGAACGAAACTTGCATGTACATATGCGTACACTTACCCGTGTAGACTTTCTAATAAATGTTCATATAATAAGTGCAAATAAATATAACTAGAATATATATTTATGAATGTACCGTACGAATATGTTCTTTAATAATAAAGAAAAGACAACTTACTGTTGTAAGATTTATAAGAATGATACCACAAACTTTTCGAATATGCAAAAAAGTGTGTTTGCAAACACCAAATCCAGTTTTTTTACGAAAAGAAAATTATCCAGTTATCACGCGCCAATTTTACTCGTCACCATTAGATTGCCAATTAAGCGCCTTTATTTAACCCAAACAAACTATCCCAGCCCCTTTCCCTTTGTAAAGATACATGGATTGCGCCCAATGACCCCAAGCTATCTATAATGTAAATAGTCTATTTATTCACTCGACGAAATATTCCAATTTCGACAATTAAGACCTACTAAGATGTATATATATTATTTATTCTTTATTCATCTAATTGACCACAGATTCATGGTAAAATTAGCATTTTAGACCTAAATGTATATACAAATTAACGATATTCATGTTCACGTGGACTTCATATTCTAATGGACAATATTCGCAAATGAGAAGAACAGTAATCAAAAACCAAATTTATTGTACCTCTTATAACTATTCATGTTCACGTGGACTTCATATTCTAATGGACAATATTCGCAAATGAGAAGAACAGTAATCAAAAACCAAATTTATTGTACCTCTTATAACTTTTTAAAAATGAAAACAAACAAACTCGTACATACAGAACAGCTGCGTGTTGTGATTGCTACAACTAGCTGGAATAATATTTAACTAAGAGTTTGTTTATTTTACACAGAGGCGATACAGACGGCTCACGTATATTATTCGTCTGGAACAACGGGTTTGCCCAAAGGAGTGAAAGCTACACATCGTAATTTAATTACAGCTGCACTCCAACCACCGTGAGTAGAAAAATGACATTACTTTTGAGAGATCACATTAGGTAATTACCTAGATATCATAATTCAAAATATAGAAATTGCATTGAGATCTTCGAGCCTGTTTTATATACAACTTCTTTATATTGCGTTAAATGTTATGACTATTATTTGTAAAGCGATGATAGCTCAGTGGTTAGTGTGTTCGGAGACCCTTGCAAATGAACCGGAATTTTCGGTAAAAGAATACGTTCAAATCAAAAAGACATTATTTAAAATAAGTCCCTATGAACGTCTAAACTACCAACTGTTCGGGAAACAACCCAGTCATCGTGAAACACCAGCAAGGAACTCGAAGGAGTTTAAATACATATATTTAAAATAAATCAATGTTACAATGTTTGCGGGGTGGTAAGGTTTTACAGCCCGAATGGGTCGCAACCACCATGTATATGGCGAAAAAGCCCGTCATAGTGATTCGCTTCTGCGGGTCGCGTTTCGGGATCAGCCTGTGCATATCCAGCTTTTCGCAGGCCAACATGACAGCGGCGACCGGCCATGGATACTGTGTCACCCGGTGGTCGCCATTGTTTTTGGATTGTACTGTGCAGGATCTGGCACAGTGCAGTCATTTTGCCGTGCTACTATAAAAAAAAAAAATCATTTTAGTGGATTTATAGAGAGAGGTGGCAATTCTTTCCTAAGCCTTCGTTCACACATTGATCCACCATATAGTAGACATCGTGATAAGATCATAGCATGGTACCATAGTAGTATAGCTTTTTTAAGCCCGCCTGGTTACCTAGCTACCCTCAAATTCAAAAGCAGTCGCTAAGCATTTATAGGCGTGTTTCGGCCACTTGAGAGCCAGATCGTGAGTTTAGCTTCTTTATCATCTTGAAACACATCGACGTTTAATATCAGGAGAAATTATTGTCAAACGCAAAAATTTGCAAAATAATAATAAATACATAAAAAACCCGGTTATTCCAAATAACCAACATTAGTTCCAATAAACACGTTATAAAAAAGTATTGCTATTAAGCTAAGTTATATTATAAACGATTATATACTATTTTGGTTTGGACCCCTCTCGGGTAAAGGCCTCCTCCAGCTCCTGCCATCTATCTCTGTTTTTTGCTGCGTTGGGCCAATCTGTTGATATTTTGCAAAGGTAGTCTGATCATCTTGTGTTAGGTCTACCTATTCTTTTTTTTCCAATTAAACCCGTCCACATCGTAGCAACTTTAGTCCACCTTTTCGGTTGTATCCTTGTAACATGTCCTGCCCATTTCCATTTTGATTTGAAACTATAGTGTAGAGCATCGATTATTTTTGTTTTTGCTCTTATGTCTCTACGTAGTATCCTGTATCCTGTCCTTTAGTTTTAGCTTGGCTGTAGGTTTAGCTTGTTTGTATTTAATTTATCATTATTTATTTTATGAATATATTTTATCGTTTAATTTACAATTTAAGTCTATCAACTTGATATTTTATAATGTTAAACTATATTAACTGTATGGTAAACGTCTACAACAGACCTCAAGCTTTTTTTTACTGTACCGCCAATATACGTAGGTTAGTTTTTATTTTAATTGAACCCGGTACATGATGTTACGATCGGGTTATAGTCTTATTTTAAAAGATTTCTCACATATAATCTGGGAATATGTTGGAGGGAGTCCCTTGATAGTTTGGATTTACAATGGGAAACGGTAGGTGTGGCTGCAATCGGGTTTTAGGTTTATTAAAAATTTTCGCGTTTAAAAATACAATTGAAACCGGTGACAATCGATTTGATGCAGACGGAGTTGTGACGGGTTAGCTAGTAAATAATGTAACTATCCAACTCAACAATTGCTACTTAATTGTGATTATTTTGCTCTGAAGTAGATGCGCAGAACACAAATTTAGGTATCAGAGGGAAGCAGATAAGGTAAAAGGAGAGCAGGCTCACCCGCGCTCATACCTCGCCTCCTATTGCACCCACGTTGACACATGTCTCCTCTCATTACTAGCAGTACAGTCACATTCAGAATAGTTTTATAATTGTTAATTACATGTTAATGCTATTTTCGTTGTTTTCTTGTTTACATTTGTTATTATTAGAAGACCCATCCACTTCGGAAAATGTTGTTTCTGTGGAAGGCGTTGTCTATTATAAATTATTTATTTATTATGAATGTACTTTATTTACAATAACGGTATTGTAACACGCATAATACCTGTACAATATATGATATAAAATATATCCCACAGATAGAAACAAATACTACATAAGCGGGACCATTCAATTAAAGTATTCGTTCACGCAAAGCTCACCAACCAGTGCCAACAGCATACAACCAGTGCCATGTGTGATTTATATATATATATATATATATATTCAGATTCAGTTTTTATTGTATGTTCATTTTTATCTCTAATCTTTTGAAAATATTCCATAATGTTTTCTTGTATGTATGTATATGAGTGCTCAATTCAAATAAAGAGGTTCACGTAAATTAGCTGTCAAAAGGTTTACAAGATAACACAATCGAAGTCGTATCTTTATTCCACAAAATCTTCTGAAAGTAGTAACGTGGTCGTTGTATTGCCATATTTTTATTACTTAATGTAATAGGCAAATATCTACTTCAATCACAATTGATTAACAACGTAATATATTGTATATAAATTCGTATAATAACATTTTGAATTTCTTTTGTATTAACTTCTTGACTGTACTATGCGCAAAGCCGAATTCAAAGCTATACTCAGAGCGGCCATAACGTTTGACGCGGACTGTATTAAAAGAAACTCTTGTTCACTCAGTACCGCGAGAAACGTGCTATAATTCGGTACATAAAAGTTGATGTTCGAAAACAAAAAATTCTGAAAAAATGTCCCCAGAATTAAATTAATATGTCATAAGATAATATGCTACTTCGAAATTTACGAGTGTCTGTTATCTACATTATAAAGTCATTGTTATCATTGAAATGAAGTATTTAGAATATCGCATAAATTGGCCTTGGTATTATTTGACTTCATACATTTCGTTTAGCTAGAGTGTAGTGTTTTCGTGTATATGTTTACGTTGAAACATTGAATTACATAATATTTTACCGCAATGTCAAACACCAGCTTCGAAAAAAATATTATTTACAGTGATTTAAATTTTTCCGTGCCTGGACACATGAATTATGGAAGATGCGCATTAGAGGAGATCTTGAAAAAAAGAGAAAAAGTAGCTCTTGTGAGTATTTAAAACAAAGTACGTTTTTGGGAGGAATATCAAGAGAAATATTAATATATGTTTACGTTTCTAAGGTCAACGGACTGACAAAGGAACAGATAACATACGGCGAATTAGCTCAAAAAGTAGTTAATGTGGCCGCATCTCTTCAGCAGTTGGGTATCAAGAAAAATGATGTTATAGCTATATGCTGTGAGAACCGTACGGAGTTTTTAATCGCTTCTATCGCTGTGTTTTGCTCTGGTGCTACACTCACTTACATCAATAATGCTTACAGTAAAAGTAAGTAAACATATAAACACACGTATGTGCTATTTTTTCCCAATTGAATACGCTTTTGATCTAGCAAGTTCTTAACAATTTCACTGGACTACTGTACCTATGTGCTCCTAATTATAGCTTGTGACTTAGGTGTCATATATTTTTTTATTATAATATCGTATTTTAACTGGCTTAAATTTTAACTTATTAAGCTTACTAATTTCATCAATAATATTAATGCTGTATGAAAATATCAAATGATAGGCAGATAATTTCGAAAAGTTATGTATTTGCCTCTAAACTGCAGATTAGAATTGGTTCAACGGTTTTCGAACTTAGTTCGGACTATAATTTGACACTTTAACTGTACTTGTCTGTTTGAATGGGTGACCTTTCAAAATCGAATTATATTCAAGTTCATGAAATAGTATATTATCTTATCTGAAAAAGAAACCAAAGATCATATATATTACAGAGTAGGCAATAAGGTATACATATTATAATATAATTTATCTTCCAGATGAGCTTAAGCATACAATAAAAATATCAAAACCGACGTACATGTTTATGTCACCGAACGCATACGAACATTTTTACGATACAATGAGGACTATGGACACTATCAAAAAGTTTTTCATCTTTGGTACCTCGACTAATAAAGATATATTAAGCTTTACAGAACTTCTCCAAAAACATGTAGACATTAATAGTTATGAACCATATGATTTTAAAGGTAATTGTCCTACACTGTATAAACTTAGTTCTAACATATATTATAAATGTGAATGGGAGTTTGCTAGTTTATTTGTTTGTTACGCCTGAAGTACTGAACTGGTTTCCAAGAAATAGATCACAAATCTATAATAACGCGGGCGAAAGCAATCCCTAAAGTAGATTCTGTATAAGTAACTAAACATTCTTTAATAATCAGCTTTCAATTATTTAAATTTTGAAAAGAGTGGTCCATCACTTACTGTTGTAAAAAAGAATAGGCAGAATTTCTCACAACACACTATATTAAAATTGTTAAGCTTTACGAGTATATTGTTATTTATTATAGGAGAAGTAAAAACGGCTCTTATACTATACTCATCAGGAACAACCGGATTACCTAAAGGAGCTAAGCTAAGTCATCGAAACATGATTGTTGCAAGTCTTCGGCCTCCGTAAGCTTTAGTATCAATGTGTATATATTTTAATGAAATAGTACCTATAATATATGAATACACTATGTTTATTTGTAGATATGCAAGTAAGGCAATGACAGTATTAACTTTAGCCCCGTGGTGCAATACAGTTGGAATAACTTTAACCATGTTAAAATTATTGAAAAATGAGACTCTGGTTTATCTTAATAAATTTCAGGAAGATTTGTATCTAGATTGCATTCAGAAATATAAGGTAAGTTCAAATAGCCTTTATTAATGATTTTATATATTTCCTTGATTTCTTGCTAATCTTAATATTTACAGGTTAACCTATTGTTGGCAGTGCCTCCATTACTAGTGATACTAGGTAAATCAAAAATTATAGGCAACTATGATGTAAGTTCTGTAGAACTAATGTACTGTGGTGGAGCACCCTTGAGTGCAGAAGCTATGGCACTAGTTAAAAAACAGTTAGTATTTTTACTAATATACTATAAAACTCACATCAATATTTTAAGACGCTAGTTTTGTTTAAGTCAAATTAGAGGTAAATATATGTTTACAGACATACAAAGTTCATTTTTGTATATATTTTTGATACTTTTATTATGTCGTCGATTTAACGAATATTCCATAATATGTTTTTTTTTCCTGAAGACAATAATTGTTGCCTTTATCATTTATTTAATTGATATCCTTTTATTTTACGTCTCAAAATGAAAATGATTAAGATCCCTCTTATATGTACATATACGACACAAATGATTGCAAAATCTGTGTAAATATTTAAAAACGATTCATTTTTATCCACCATTTGTAATTTCATCAGAATGCCTAGCTAAACTAGGTTAAAGGGTTTTAAATCAATCGTCGCACATTCAATATTGCGACTATTTTAAGAACATCTCTACAGTAGACGTGTAATTTTATTGTGGTTCTGTAAATTTAAAGCCGGTTTACATAAAAAATATAATTCACACAGCAAAATATTTTCCGCAGCGTATTAGAGCTCCCATCATTAAGGTTTTTAAAAAACCGTACACAGTCTAAATCTAAGTTGATTATTTATTACGTATCTAAGATTGACCTTTTTTAACATAAAGCCATATATTTTAAACACATAACAAATATATTGAACTTAATCGGATAGTGGTTAATGATGCTTTATTACTTTCTGACAGATTTTCAGGTCTGAAACATTTATTGCAAGGCTATGGAATGACAGAGACAACTGGAGCAGTCACTGAAGAAACAGACACTATAGTTAAGGTTGGAAGTGTGGGCAAAATTGCAGCAGGAAATATAATAAAGGTATATGTTCCACTAAATACTTACAGTATGTTTTTGTTTAATGCCAATATAAACTTACCACCCAATAATATTTAATTGTGTGTCATCATATATTGAAAACTATAGCCACAAGTAATATAGAAGATAGAAGATAGTCGCGTAATTATCTGCTGGAATAGATAAACTATTGGTATTTTGTTGTGGGGGACAGCAGCTGAGGTGGACACCATATTCCTATTACAAAAACGAGCAGTTCGAGCAATTTATAATATGAGGCCTCGCGAATCATTAAAGACTAAGTTTCAGGAATTCGGTATCTTAACTCTGCCCTCCCAATATATTCTAGATAATTTAATGTATGTCCGCAAAAATTCAGATATGTTGGATCTAGTAAAAGAACAGCATAATTTAAATACTAGAAACAGCAACAAATTGGTCATTCCATGCTTCAGGCTCACTAAATCCAAAAACAGTTTTTTAGGTAATAGTGTTAAGTTTTATAATAAAGTCCCAAAACACATTACCGATTTGCCTGATAGTGAGTTCAAGAACCATGTCAAGCGGGTTTTAATATCTAAAGGCTATTATAGGGTGGATCAATACGTGAACGATTGTGACGTCTGGAAATGACGCCCCTCTCTGTGCATCCATTAATAACGAATGTGAATATTTATATTACTATAGAAATATATGACATGAAAAAATAAACCAGATCGAGTTTCTTGCCGGTTCTTCTCGATGACTGGGCTGTTTTCCGAACCGGTAGTAGCTTTGACGTTCATAAGCGCCTTCTCAGGGCCTAAATTGAATAAAGGATATTTTGATTTTGATTTTGATTGTACGAGTACCCTTTCTCTAAAATAGAGGCCGTATTACTTAATATACGATCATATATCATTACATTACATAATTATGTAAAATTAATTAGCATTAATTTTGTGGCACCAATAAGCTACCCTATTATTAAAACGGAATTTAAATTAAAATCCATTGATTTTTTTTTCAAACTAACACACTGAACTGTTATGGATCTTGACAGATTCACCGGACTAGGTGAGGAGCGTAGAAGATACTCAGTTCACATGGCAAATAGCGCAAAGTTGCCAAATTTTCCGGAACTATATAAACATATAAATATGTATCTAGTCCAAGTTAGCCCGGTGAAGCTGTAAAGACCTTGCCAGGTCAATAGTATAGTCAGTTCGAGAAGAAAAAATTTAGTCCAAGTGATAATTTAGGTTAAATTTTAGCTAGTCAAAATAAGTTTCTTACGAAATCCATACACATACTACATAAGAATGTAGTGCAGTCTCGTGTATGTAGTAATCTGATGAATTTAATTATCTCAGTATCACACAAGCAAAGGACTCCAGGATTCCTTTCGGAAGAATCGAAATTAAACAAATCCCCTCGAAAGAGGATTGTTATTTTAATGCATCGCAATTTTGCTTCATGAAGTGTTATAAACGATTTTTAATTTCTAAATTATTGTTAATTACCATGGATATTACTTATTCTATGCCACTATAATTTATTATTTCTGAAAGTAATGATTTGGCTTATAGACAATTAAAATAAATAATATTAAGCAAAATATTTCAGTACGATCCTTAAATTTACATTCTACTTATTACCTTTCCCAACTGCATTTACTTTATTTTCTACAGACATTGATACAGCTACCTCACTCTATAAGCCATATTAAAAATCAATCTTAGTAAATTTAAAGGAAAACGTACCTACTTACTATATATTGTTATTAATATGAATAAACATCATTTAAAAATAATTTAATTTCAGATAGTTGATATTGAAACAAGAAAAACTTTAGGTCCCAATCAAACTGGAGAGATTTGTGTAAAGGGTCTTGTATTGTTTGAAGGTTACATAGGAAAAGATTTAAAAGATGATTCAGATGAAGATGGATTTTTTAAAACTGGAGATATAGGTTACTATGATGAAGATGGATTCTTTTTCATTGTAGATAGGCTAAAGGAACTTATAAAATATAAGGCAGGACAAGTAAGTAGTTATTTGAAAATCATTTACAGATTTATTTACAGCGATAGCGAGAAAGAAAAGTTCTTTAAGACCGACAACAAAAATTAATAAGAGCCAAAACGAAGCAAACAGGAATTGTAAAATTACATCAATAAGCAATCGTCCATATATTAATCATTCCAGAAAATAAATTACGATAATTTTCCATGTTACCTTTTTTAATTATATTAAACAGGTCGCGCCATCAGAACTAGAAGGTATAATACAACAACATAAGAAAGTGAAAGACGTAGGAGTCGTTGGTGCACCAGATCCTATAGTCGGAGAATTACCAACAGCTTTTGTAGTAAAACATCCAGATGCAATCGTCACAGAAAAAGAAATTATTGATTACGTGGCTGATAAGGTAAGTTATTAAAAATATATAATCACAATCAGGGTTCATTTCACTGTAATTAATATATAGGGAATTGTCTTATAATAATAAAAGGAAATTCATAATTGAAACGATAATGTCTCAGTGGTTACCGTGTTCGGACCCCGTATTGATCGAAGGTAGCATCAATTCCTTGCGAATTAGCCGGAATTTTTCGGTGAAGGAAAACACTGTAATGAAACTATTGCGTCGTGGTACGGTTTTTTCAAATGTCATCGAGGTAGTTATCACTCTCAAGTGGAAAATCTGTCGCACAGGACCTATGGATGTGTTCCAGCAGCTGTACATCAGAACCAGTCCCTCTAACTTTAATGTGTTTACCATCTTGGACCACATAGTCTTTCAACATCAGTTGAGATTGTAGTCCAACGCTAAAATCTGTATAGTGTTTTAATATAAAGAAAGATTGTTTAAAAATGTAACTAACATTCCATGCTTGGATATACAATACGCTTTTATTAACTACAATCTTTATGGTAACGTAGGATTAAGCTATGACTGAATTTAAATTAATTAACATCTGCATAGATAACCCTCAAAGTTAACGTTTATACGTAACATACGATTTGCATATTTTACATTCCTTTATTTATTTGATACTAATTTTTATTTTGTAAAAAATGTAATACCACATTTTTACTATAGCTACTTAGATTACTAATTAGGTTACGCGGTATATTGCATTCTTGATAATGTAATGTATGTCCGCAAGAACCTTGAAAGGCTAAATTTCGTAAAATACCGGCATAATCTAAATACTAGAAACTGTGACAAACTGGTTGTTCCATATTTCAGACTAAAAAGTTTTAAAATAGACCAGTAAAAGTTTTTTTTAGGGAATAGTGTTAGGTTATACAACGAAGTCCCAAAGGATATTACCGATATGCCAAGCGTGTTTTGATGTCAAAAAGCTATTATAGAGTGGATCAATATGTGAACGATGGTGATGTCTGGGACTGACTCATCTCTGTGCATCCTCTAAAAACGATTGTGACTTGTAATGTATACTAAATATTATATGTGTATATATATATATGTTAAATTGTAAACCAAATCGAGTTACTTGTCGGTTCTTTTCGATAACTGACAATAATGGAACTTAGGACAATGAAAAAGGGCTTCTAAAATCGTCGATAGAATGTTGTTTATATTTTGGACAATGGGCTCTCATTGCAATCAACACCTCGTCGCTGCCGAGCATAGCCGAGATCACACTCGGCAGCAACAAATCCTCCCCTACCGCCGCATCCCAGAATGCTACGCTGCCCCTCTCACGCAGCAAACTCAGATAGTGTGCTGCGTAGTATCGTCGTCATCAGTGCTTCAACCGATGTTTGCGGTGGTTGGCTCCCTGTGAACAATCTGTCCGTGCGCGTCCATATAATCGTACACAGCGGCATGCACCCCCGTCTCCAGCTCCCAGGGTAAAGAGCTGGCGAGCGTAAAGGCCGCTGGTATCTCTGAATCGTCCTCAATTCCATAATGCTTGGCGCACGCACATTGGTAGCACCGAGAACGTAGACCCACACCGGATTCCTGTAGAGGGCCATCGCTCGCACGATTTCCATGTAGAGTCGCCGGCACCGGGTTTTCGGCCCCCCTATACTGGGGAGTAAAAAGTGCCGCCGCCGCTCCTGCAATACGCGGGCCGAGTCCCTTGAAGTGGGGCTCCAATCGCCAGCGCCCGTCTACAGTGAGGCCCACTTACTTCACCTGGATCCCCACTCTGATACGGGCGCCCGCCACAATAATATGGGCGCCAAAGCGTGGCCCATGCAAATGGAATACAGAAATCCAAATGTGTAAACAAGCACCGGTAAGGTTATTAATGCGGCGTTGCTCTTAACAGCGTGATACAGCTGTACCCAAGATATTAACAAATGCCAAGAATACTGTCTAAAACGTTGATGTAAAGTATCTTGCCTGATTACAGTTTCGAGAGTGTGTGCGAGGTTGCACGATCGTATTCCACCTGACTTGTACCATGACTTGTAAAACTAGACATTATGAGACATTCCACCCTTATGTGGTGGGCATTCTTATGACTTGCATAAAACGATTCTATGAAATGTTATGTGCACGTGTAAAAAAATAATTGCACACTTGATCTTTAAGAAATAAGTGAGCAGACTTTCATTAGATAAACGAGATCTATTGTCGACCTCATCTTCACTTACTGCCAGATAAAACTGAGGTTAAACATGAATCTACGTTCTGCGCCTAGCTATGCATTTTTCCCGATGAGTTTCGCCAAGCGTGAAATTTCGCGCTGAGCATCACAGGGTTTGGCAGGCTAGGTACGAAAACTCTCCTTAGTGTAGATACACTATTACACGTCTTCCCAAATTGGAGGATATTACAAAATTACGTATTGGACTTTCATTCCATATGACACAAATATTAACTGGACATAGGTACTGTAAGCAATATCTTAATCGCTTTAAGATTATTGTTGACAACACCTGCCCTGTGATAACACATCTGTGCAAAACTTTGAACACTTGCTTCAAGATTGTCCCAAATTTAACACAAAGAGACTGGAGCACATATTGCTTTGTGATAATCTTCGTACATGTCCATTCGATATTTTGGGCTTGATAGAGAAAGATTCTGCAATCAAATCGTTCGATAATTTTCGATAAGCATGTGATCGCTAATCTTAAGATATTTAACAGACCTTGAAATTACCACGACTCTCTCACTTGTATCTATATAGGATTAACAAATATTGTTGACTTTAATATTATGCTCATGCAACACGTCAAGGGAGTGAATAGTGAATTGTATTAAATTACGATGACTCCTCTCTCCCTTTATATTGCCAATTTCAATTGATCTCTGTGCGGAACAAACAAGTGTGAAAAAAAAACATGAATCTGCAAAACATTTAAAAACATATGCTTCTACCTTGAATTCCAAAGCAAGACCGTCATTACTTCAAGTAGATTACTTTTATCAAGTGTTCACACGTCAGACATCCTAATAATTTACAGCAATTCATGGGGTATTTATCGATAAATTTAATCTATCGATGATCATGCTATTTAGTAAGCGTGAATATTTTGAATACTAAACCATACAACAAATACATTACGTCATTGTTTATATTATATCAACAATATCAGATAATAATATTATTTAGAGTTATCGTAAAACAATATTCTACCTTTATCTTAGTTTATTGCCATTTATGATATAGAAGATATGATACAAATTTTCAGGGTCAAAAACAGTCATAAACCTCTTTTCTAAGATAATAGTACAGCTAGGAATTGTAAATATTTTTGATAGTAATTATTTACTTACTTAACCCGTTATTCAAGACCGTATTGATTTAATTAAAATTTATCGTAATTATTCAATACATTGATTAATGGATTATCTTAATAAAAAATAAATGAAATAAAGGATATAAAATATAATAAAAAATATAATAAATTACTATCTATGAATAACGTATGATATAATATGATTAAAAGTATTTTTTATCTTATCGCTTCCACGTTAGTGTATATTATTTTTATCATACATAGAGTATTATCATGTATCGTAGATAAATAAAAGATGTTGTTTTTTAAGATGTGTTATTTGCCAAAATAAAAACAAGAGTAGCTCACTGTTTCACGTGTATTTTATTTTATTTTATTCAGAATTACGTTTTGAATATCAGAAAAACACATATATATCGTCTAAACGTATACCTTGTTTCATAATAAATCTGTAGTCCGGTGAAGCTGTTAAGACCTTGCTTGGTCAATAGCGTAGTCAGATTGAAAAAAAAAAAAATTGTTTTATAATAACGTACTGTTAAACTTTATATACTCTACTACCTTCAATTATAGAACATTGTGTCAGTGATAAGTTTAATTTATACTTGATCGTTATTTATTTATCAAATGATAAAGAACAGATCTACCCCACACAGTGTCACATTATCCCACGTAATTTATAACGCGTGAGTTTTCTCAGGCAACTTCAAGGACACATTGCGTCAAACATAATTAATTAATTTTTACTTTCTTTAGGTATCGTCATGGAAGCAACTACGAGGTGGGGTGAGATTCATAAACGAGATACCCAAGACTGCAAGCGGCAAAATACTCAGACGTGTATTACGCGACTTGTTGACTAAACCGCCAAACAGTAAACTTTAGTATGAAATTAATTAACGATGTGATTTTACAACTTATTCTGTTTGAATTAATAACTTTATCTTTTTGTCGTAACTTTATTGATAGGGTAAGAAAACAGCTTAATTTTATGAACCTAGATTGTAATAAATATGTCTTCTATATAAATAAGCGTTTAATATAGAAGGCCTTATTAGATTTTATTTTCCACGCACCCGTTTAGGTGACCTTACGTTGAATATACGTAGGCATATATTGTCAGTTATTGACCATAAGGTATTACAGAGCTTAATGTTCTCGGAGTAAATTGCATGGTGTGCCAAGCTTCGACCTCCGCCCACAACCGTCATTCCGTCTATGGACTTCATAATGACACTGTAAATAGGCCAGCTTTAAAATATGGTCGTTGATTTTACGCTATTGCAATTTTCTAAGAAACATCCGTAGAAGATTTTAATATTTTTCAAATAGTATTCGTATATAGTCGTTGGTACTGTTCAAATTACAAGAATAATTTAAAAGTCAATACAAAATTCCACAGAAACGTAATATTCAAAGATAATTGAATATACTATACTCTATTCAGCCGCAATGTTGTTGTATACCATATTATGCCGTTGCATTAAATTGAAAGTCAATACAAAACTCCACAGAAATGTAATTCAAACATAATTGAATATACTCTATTCAGCCGCTATGTTGTCATATATATGCCGTTATATCGGATTATATTTGAATGTGTGTTCAAAATCATTTCATTCCTTTAGATGGTGTGGACATACATCGCATGTGTGGCAAAACAGTAGCAATTTGCTAGGTTAGATTTAGGTGGACTATTAATAAATACAAAGGATATTCGTAGTTGCTTATTCAAATCCAGGAAAGTCTTGATTCTGCATGTTTACGGAGCAAATGATTTAATGTTTAGATTAAATAGGTAATAAACACAATAACATATTTCAGCCGTAGGTAGCGCTATCATATATACAGAACCCACTTTCGGTCCTATAAAAATAAGATATAGCCCTTCGTTCAAATTATATTAAACATTTCAATAAACAGAGAAATTATTATTGTTAGTAACTATGATAATTTTTAAACGTTATCTATATAAATAACAAGAATGTAAATCTAACGTGTACTTTACGATTTTCGTGAAAAAAATTGTTGCAAGTGTCTAGGCATAAATAATAGAATACATTTCAATCATTTTTAGAAATGTCTGCTGTCTGTCTATCTGTCTGTTTGTTTGTATGAACACGCATCACTGCTAAAGTACTGGGTTCACAGTAAAACCTCATATTTTTATTAAGTTGATATATTAAGTTATATTATTGTAATTTTAATGGCGCCGCGATTTAAGTATGAGAGAAAAGTAGATAAGCAAATGGACTAAATACGTTCAGATGACTTTATTAGTAATTGTTTTGTACATCAGGTTCCACGTGGACGAAGTCGCGGGCACAGCTAGTATATTATATTATTTATATATAAGTGCTGACAAAGGCTTATAAAACTCTATTCTATTTAAATATACTTTGTCCCGGTAAACATATGAATAACGAATTTATGTTGACAGCATGAAGCACTAACGGTATGTGCATAGCACCTTCCTACACCACAATATATTTTATACACGTTTGATATAAAGTGTATTCAAAATTCGTGGAGCTAACGATGAAAGCACATAACATCATAAGATATGCACACAGACCCACAAAATCCGACACCTTATACGACAATAAACATTTACCTTTCAACGCTGCATTTACTCTATCCAAGTCGTATAGCGACAATGGAAGTGGCTCGTTCAACAGCCGTAGCCGAGGCTTGTTGCCAACGTCCGAATCTTTGTAAAAACCGTCACTTAAGAATAATCCAGAAGAATGTCTGTACAATTTGTAAGCGCAGTTGTTAGTTCGAATCCAGTCAACATACACTATTGCTCCGTTTAAATTACGTTCGTTACCCGTAGATATGTGATGCCTCATCTCTTCGATATCTCCCTTCATTACTGATCGGAGGTATAGTTTGTAGACTATAATTATTTTTCCATTCGATTTCGTACCCCGTTTTATCTTCTTCACGTTTAAAACTCTAGCTGTGAAAATATATTTAGATTCGGACACCGCCGAAGAAAGAATCTCGTAGTCATTAGTAATTGTCCCGTTCAAAATGCATTTGTAACTGTTTACGTCTTTCTTACGGTGTAAAGTCTCCCGCTTTCTCGCTACACCCCTAATACGGAATTGAGCATAAATTACCGTAAAGCAATAAACCGACAGCACTATAAATTGAATCTTCATTTTTATTGTTTATTTCTTATTTTACGTCATTCACTACCAAAGCTGAATACACATTAAGTTCTTCTGCTCACGGACACTTTTGATCGGCGGTTCGTTTACGTATCGGAATAGAATGTTGCGCAAGTGACAGCTTTGGCGCCATCGAGACGCGTGTGCTAGCGCAGCCTCGCGTATAGACTGGGAAATCTCGCAATTCAATGCAACCTCCATCAAAGTAAACAAACATGGACTCGCCTATTCGTTAATCTTTCGGTAAAGCTTCATAAGCTAATTAGTATACTGCTAATTAGTTTCTTATTTAGAAATGGAAAGTTAACGCTCACCCCGCAGATCCACTAAACCTGCAATGCAACCTAGTTTGTCAGTGCAAAAGTTTTCCCTTTTAAAATTATTACTTTAATAAACACATTTAAGCGTTTGCCATATTTTTATTACTTTGTATAGATAAAGTGATTCAGATGAGTACAAATAAATGGAACATGGACATATAAAAAGGCTTCTTAAAAGACTTCCATAACAACCCTGTTTCACGTAGTTTCATGTAGACATGAGGAATGTCATGTAAATAGAGTATACTAAACATAAGCCCTTTTACGTTTGTAAAAATTTTGCGTAATTTATTTATATACATTTCTTCAATTTTGTTATTTTTTATTTTTTTCGATCTGACTACGCTATTCACCTAGCAAAGTCTTAACAGCTTCACCGGACTACCAGATGTCTTCAATTTTTTTAAATAATCTGTTATAATATAGTCACAAACTCTACTAGTGACTAGTTACATTGTAGCACCGTATTATGTATTGCAATTGTAAATGTTTAAGCATTTATTATATATGTTCTGGAAAAAGCGGTGTCATAATTCATATTAAAAACTTATGTATAAAACATTTTTTTTCTAAAACAAATGTGTAAACTTGCATAGAATTTTATAAAAATAAAATTATAAATATGTTGTAAGACGACGTCGCACGTACGTAGGTGATTGCAAGCGCTTACACGAGGAATTTGGAAAGTAGTACGGGCGTGGGCGGGCGAGTTAAGACGGTCGCTTTCTTGACGAATCTTCTACGTTGCACTTTATATTTTTTCCCTGGACTAGTATAAGTGTTTATTAATATAGATATAACATATTGCGTATATATAAACTTACAAACATTACATTAGTGTTTTATAACCGTGGGATTAACCTAAGCAATGGAATATAAATATGCATAATTTGAGCTGAAAGACTCACAAAAAATTTAGTTACGTCTGTTACGCTAAATATTAAATTTAATTACTGACTGATATTCCCTCGAATTCATTCTATCTTAATTGTAAGTAATAACAACTTTTTAATAGTTCTATGTTGTATTTTCGATTTTTACACTTATAACAACTGACAGCGACGACAATGGTAATTAACTGATATGCCATACTACTATGTCAATTAAAAAGTGATACCTAGTATATAGTCCGTGTTTTTTTAGGTCATAGGAAGCAAACGAACATGTTGGTCACCTGATGCTAAGTGATCACCACTGCCCATAGACATTAACAACACCTTGGGAGTCGCAAGTGCGTTGCCACCCTTTGGGGAGAAGGGGAGGGAGAGGAGCGAGGAGAGGGGTGAAGGGAGAGGAGCGAGGAGAGGGGTGAAGGGAGGGAAGGTGGGCCTCCAGCGCTCACTGACCGAACGAAACGCAACAATGCAAGCACTGTTACTTCACGTCGGTTTTCTATGAGAGGGTAGTACTACCTCGAGCCAGTAATAGTTTCAGCATGACTCTACCACCTATAAAAATAATTATTTAAATATGATCGTTGCTTAAAAAATAATATAATATAATAAAGGATTACTGTTTTCTCTTAGTAGTTCCGAGTAACTTTACCAACAAGGTTAGAAGACAGTACTGTATACGTCTCTTTTGACATGCAAAATATGATGTATTATTGTTGTGTATTATAACTATTGATTCATTTATAGCCGTCTGCGATAGCATCATAAATTAAAGGCTCTATTTCACACAAGCCTCTTCGATACAGCATTTACTGTTTAATGAGACAGATTAAATCACAAATGTGTGGGCCGAATGCTTTATCTAAGAACTGTCGTGTGGATCGTATAGACGCTGCACAAAAACTTATCGTTTTTTCTTTTCTTCAATCGGGACGTTAATCTTTATTGACGATATCGTAGTTTTCACACCATTAGCAAAGATATAACCGTAAAAATAAACTATTGCGAAATCCTGGTTGCCGATACTAAAATTTCAGAGTTTCTATTAGGAATTATGTGTGTATATGTCTCTTGACACTTTTTATACGTAGCTGATAACCGCAACTTCGCTAACGTGGTTTATTATATTAAAAAATATTTAATTTAATTGAAAGCAAAAATACACTCTACATACAAATTTTTTTGTGAGCAATTTTATTTGTTTACTTCCCCTCTCCTGCGTATGCACACTACATCGCTTGCCACACTTCACACATCACAAAACTATGTGCTTATAAAAACTGTGCTTTCATAAACCTTTTCTAAATTTATGTTAAATGTCTCTAACATACATACTAAAAAATAAAAAAAATAAAAAAAGATAAATAATTTGTGTTTAAAACGTAAAACTGTATATAACTTTGATTGAAATATATACAGTAGTTTTTTCGTGATGCACGTACACTGGCAAACCTCTATCATATTATCTTTATATAGATTTAAAATTATGGTTTATACAACTTTGAAATTTACCTTAACTTATAACAGATCTATTTTATTTATATAAAAGATTTATAAAGTATCGAATCTGCGAATTTTTGTTCTATGCTCATAACATGGGATGTATTGTATTTATAAATACTAAATACTATCACGATCGATATAAATCATAGTACATTTTGTAAAACCAGGACGGATATCGATTTAGAAAGACTGAACCATGAAATCTTAACTATCACTATACCATTCTGTGCATATGTCTCTATCGGACTAAGGTATCAAGACTTGAAGGTGAAAACTTGGCCTAAGGCAATAGTTTCAATGAATTGTCAAAGCCTCGTTTAAGAGAAATCCCGTCGCGGCTGCAGAGCTACTGTTCGGGCACGTATGTGAGTGCTACGGGACGCAAACACAGCTTTAAGATCTCTGAGGAAAATACGCCTATGATGATGATGATATGGTTAATCAAAAGTAATCAAAGTGTCAGGAAACATTACGACCTTATTCTCAATAATAAGATGATATAGTATTTCGAAAAAAGTATTTAATACACGTTTAAGGGCTACAACTGTATGATTCAAATTTGTTTTATATTTCATTCATATTCAGAACTCTGGATGCAATGTCTAAACCCATCTTGTTTCTATCTGCGGCTTAACAATGAGAGAAAAGTATATTAAAAATATCTAACTGCGACTATATAGATCCAATGATGTTGATGACGCTTGTGATAAATAAATTTAAGCTATTAAACAACAGTAGAGGCAGTCATAAGGACTGCCGATAGAGGTAAAATCTCAAAAGAATGAAATAAATGATGTGTTCTATTTGAATTTTCATATTAATTATAGTGTGAATGACAATATGTCAATTTCAGAATTTGTTTATTGACATTATTAACATTAGTGTGGTTTTCATATCTATTGATATTCGGAGCAATAATCATATACATTTTTATAAAGTGTATTAAAAAATTCAACGTATGAAGAGTTGCAAAATATCAATATTACATGTACACGGGCCCCTATACTACGCGCCGCTATTGACACAAGCAGTGCAAGCGCAATACGACCAGTCATACTCTCATAGCATGTCATGACGCAAATTTATGGAAAATATCGTTCAACGCGCCTCAAGAAGTTTTCACTTCAAAAATTATACATGTAAAGCGTATTAACGTTCTATTTAGCGTTTAGTAATGTACTTAATATACCACATTCAACATTGCGCTTCGTTTACCTTGTAATAGAAACTTATGAGAAATTAAAGTTTTGTCTAAAAGAAGTTTATCGGATATTAGGATGTAGTAATTGTGTCTGACAAAAACACGTTGACCATATACTAAATATAATACACGGCGTAGTGGAAAATTTAGACATGCCCGGTGTTATTACAAAAAAGTTAAATACGTACTTGCTTTAAAAAGGTTTCGTATTAAATGCACCGCTGTCGCTAAATTTTCAGTTTGAAGGTGATATCGCACCAAACAGGGTTATAAAATGCCATATAAATCAACAGGGGTGTAAGAGGTGTCAAATAACAGCTAAGACTTGAGACATCCAAGCCAACCTCACCTGCACGTGGTGCACCCTGCTGAATAACGAACGAGGCAATGGCGAAAGCGGGGTGGTACACACGCAACCACCATGTATATGGCGAAAAAGCCCATCTTAGTGATTCGCTTTTGCGGATCGCGTTTCCGGATCAGCCTGTGCATATCCAGCTTGTCGCAGGCCGGCATGGCAGCGGCGACCGGCGATGGATAGTGTGTCACTCGGTGGATGCCATTGTTTTTGGATTGTACTGTGCTTACCATCAGGCACATTGCAGCCATTTTGCTGAGCTACTACAAAAAAAAATGAAAAAAAACACGATATTTTCCGCCTGCGAAAGTTTCAGCTGATTCCTAAGGACTTTGAATGATCAGAGCTACGCTATAAGTTTTCGATCAACCCGCCTTACATACAGCCAAGAGGCCTACAGGTTGATATGTCAATAATAAAATCCAATAGATTGCAGATTTCTTGATGGTCGCTGTTGTTTTTATACCATACCGTTCTTATCCCCAGATGTAGATCGTAATATAATAGACAAACGCTACTGACATTTTGCTTTCAGCGTGCTTTCGTGTATTGTGCTCGTAAAACTAAGAGTGTATGATGCGATTGCCTTGTAAAAGATGAAGCGGTTGATAAGACCCATGCAACACAGCATACGAAAGAAAAAATATACGCCTGCACTCCACAAACGATACTCATCTCGTCGTCGGATTATGCGAAGCTTAAATTGGATCTTCTTGGAATTTTTAGGTTAAAATGGCTTTCGCAATAAAATTTATTGCGGAGTATTTGACTCGGAATAAAGTCTATTCGTGACCCACAGCGAATTCAATTAAAGACCATCTCGGCGTAATATTATTTACATTCTTCAGAACTCGGTAATCCTGTTTTATAAATGGTTTAATTTTTCCCATTTATATTTTAATTTATATCTTCTTGTGTGAGATGAGATTAAAGATTTTAATAGAAAATAAGTGAAACAATGAAAATTTCGAAGAAAAATCGCTATATTTTAATTTGGTCATTCCTCTCGATGGTCAGTCTTATACTTATATTGAGTAGGTTGCACTATGCTTATCACTTAATACAGTTCCATCAATTTCTTATTAATATAAAAAAAAACATTAGATTTATTGCATTATTTAGAAAATCATCATTTTTAGCCTTATCTCAGCTAAGTTTTTAAAACGATGATAGTATAGTGGTAACGTGTTCATAGATCAAGTCGATCTGCAAAGTTTCGAATTAATCCTTGCAAATAACCCGGAGGTTTTGGTGAAGGAGGACTTAGTGATGAGACCATACCATAGCGGTAGAGCGTTTTCTAAGCCCACCTGGATAACTACCAATTCCAAATAAAAAACTAGTCGCCAAGCACCTATGGAAGAAGCACCGATAGAAAAAAAATAATCTTTTTCCAATTTTTTTATTGATAACACTAAAGCCTATCCACTGCCAAAGAAAAAGAGAATGAAGAAAATCAGATGAGAAACCGAGGAGGGAAATGTTCTTAAGTGTTCTCCCATTGCCGATGTATATATAGATTACTAGCCTCTGCCCGCGACTTCGTTCGCGTGGAATAGTTACTTTGGGCTAACGCTAACACACAGCGGAAGCTCTCAAGAGGAAAAAATACCCGATTTTGAAACATTATTCAATGGTGTTCCGCTCCTATTGGTCATAGCGTGATCATATGTAGCCTATAACCTTCCTCGATAAGTGAGCTATATAACACTGAAATATTTTTTTAAATCGAATCAGTAGTTCCTGAGATTACCCCCTACAACGTCACAAACTCACAAACTTTCACTTCTTTATAATATTATTATTAAGTATAAATTAACATGTCATCTATACATTGAAAATTATTTGATTTAAAACCTTATTTACGATGTATTACATTCACATAAATGTAAATATTAACAGAAATATAATCATGACATTAGTATTACATTTATCACAAGTTTGAATACACATTTTATGTGGAAATTCATTAGCTATATAAGATAATGACGTTTATGTTAAGACTAGTTGTAACCGTAGCTACGAACGCGTTTTTTAAAAATTGTATTAAAAAAATATAAAATCGTGAGAGCATGTACAATCACAGAAACGCTCTTTAAAACAATTTTACGAAACGCACGCCACTTACTGTAACATGTAATGTGTACATTAGATATATAAATACTAACAATGTATCAAATGAGGTTTATCATCAGCAACATATTTAGAACTTTAACCCACCATATAACTACCTCAGTGCTCACTTACACTTTATAAGGAACTAATGAAACAATGTCTTAAAAATGTTGTTATAAACATACAATATGCAAATATTGTCAATAAGTAATACGTTTATGGTCTAATATCTTATTAGAAAGACCCCTTCTATCTTCAAAATTATTGTTAATAATTATTTTATACTGTTGAATTGTAAACAATGAATGAGTTGACGTCTTGAAATGCTGCGTAAATATAAATCAAGATATAAAACTTTATATCTGTCTAAGCAGTTTTTAATATTTGACAATTTAAATAGTGCTCACTGAACTCGATACAATATTCTTATATGTTACTAAGTCAGGTAGACGAAAGCGCGATTAATAAAACAAAATGGCCGCTAAAATGACCAAAAAGACAATATAATTCAAATTCCATACACAGTTACAGATATATGAATTTCAATTATATTTATTCTTGGAGTGCAGTGCAACGCACGTCTTACGCACAATATGTTTACTGTGAACAACATATTTTTGCTAAATTTCATGCGGACGAAGTCGCGGGTAATATCTAATCTAAAATAGAGTACTAAATTACTCTTTATAAGGTCAGCTATCTGCCAATGAAAGACACGTAAAAATCAGTCCAAACGTTTTGGATATAGCACTGTGGGTGAAGCCACGGTTAACAGCTAGTCTAAATTAAAACAAACTAAATTATTTTTTATAACGTCCGCTATCTGCTGGTGAAAGTCCCGTGAAAATTGGTCCAACCGTTTTGGAGATAGCATTACGGACGAAGTCGCAGATAACAGCTAGTCTAATTTAGAGTAGCTTACGTAACCCGCTGTAATTTCAGCCATCTGTCAAGAAAATTCACGTCAAAATCGGTACAGTCATTTCAGAGATTACCCGGAACAAGCAGACATATAGACAGACAAAAATTTTAAAAATTGTATTTGTGTTATCTATAGTGTGTATACTTTCATACGCAAGTAGTAAAATAATGTTATTTTGATATTACATACAGACACTTCATTTGTAATATATGTATAGATAGATAGATTGACTTGCTAGAAACTAGTAAGGTTTGCATAACTAATTGAACGCATTCGCGTCAACCATAATAATGTTCGTAGCTCGTACGTTGATTGATCCTTGTGTGGTTAACTGAACGCATGTTTGTTATGCGTCATGCCAAAGCACAAACGCTCCGAAGGCATTCACTCACATTAAGTTAACGAACAGTTGTCAAGACGTCGATCAAAATCACCTCTTAATGCCTTCGCGTTGTGTACGCCGGCACATTATGGATAAAAACACCCACATTATTTTCTTGAGATAAACTGACCGCGTGTATTAAAGTTTATTGCTGATTTCGATCATATAACTAACCGACGCACTATTGATGTGCATGAGTTTAAATGTCGGATCTTCTTAATACCTTTCATATATTTATAAGCTCATATTCGATATATAAATGATTAATAGATTATATTGGAAATGTTAACATGTACTATGGTGTATAAATGTACGTATTAGTACCAAAGATTTTGGAAAAAAATCTAAAACTGGTTAACAAGTTACACCTGCATTCGTTATACTCTACTGAAAGAAAATGAAATAGGACAAAAATCCGTTGGCGTCTGGTTGAGCAATATACTTCATTGAACAGGACTTGTGTAAACATCTTAAAATTACAGTTTACATGCGTTATACCATGTTCTCACAATCCATGAAGCCATTGCTATCTTATTCAGCTATGGAGTAGCTTAATTTAGTCATTGAATTCCTAATTATTATACCTATAAAGAAATTGTATTCAAATATTTATAAAATAACAATAGTTAAGTATATTTATAACAATTAGTCATGTTCACTGTATAATCTGCACTATACTTTAATTTCAGTAATAAAATAAATGAAATTAGTAAAACAAAGTGCATATCAAGAGTCTGCAGAAAAAATAATTACAGAATTAAAGCCATTACTTAAGTTTAGCAGGAACATTACATGAAATATTGTAATATCATTATAATTCTTACCTTTTACAGCGGCATTAACTCTATCCAGATGGTAAAGTGTCAAAGGTACGGGATCGGTCAAGATTCGTAGCCTCGGCGTTGGCGCTCGTCCTATATCAGCAAAAACTCCCTCGTCACTAAGAAATATTGCAGACAGGCGAGGACGAGGCGACGGCGTACAAGATTCCTTTGCTCCAGGACGTTCTACCATCAACATCGAACCACTGAGTGTTTCCTCCGAAGATTCATCCACTTTCACAAACGTTCTCAACTCATTCATATCCCCTTTAAGAACCCTTCGCATATGAACTCTGTACAGATTCGACCTTCTGTTTTTAGTATCGTCGAAAGACTTCATCTTTTTCACATTCAAAACTTTCCCGGTGAATATATATTTTGAATTCCGTATCGCGTCCATCAAGGACCACTCATCATCGATTATAGTCTCGTTGAAGGTACACGGTGGTAATACAGCACGATGTCTCCTGTGCCCTGTAAATCTTTTCCTCACTTTACCGCGTATTTTAATTTCGCCTCCGACGATGATCGCCAGCGCGATAAAATAAACAATCACCACAGACGGCTTCATATCGTTCAATCGACGGATACACACGACTAAATGCGATCGCAACAAATGTATCTGTCACATTATGCACGTTATTTATGTCCTCATGGACGCATAAAGTGGCGGCCACAGTTTATTAAAAAGTCGAGGCGTTGTCATCCCACTGTCAGATATTACATTTAATTTCTAAAGAATACTGCATACTAAAAATTAAGGCATTAAAAACAAACGGCTACTTTGAGTATTCTCATGACCAGCCGTTCGCGCAGTGTTGTTTGTAAACAAACAGACGCTTATCTACAATCGGGACTTGGTAAGCCACAACACGTGCGCACGCGTTGAACGCCGGCGCTTACTGAAGGCTGTCACATGTTACCTCCCAGGCTCCCAATAGGGAAAAGGGAAGAGCACATAACTCGTGGATGACATGTAGACAGTGTTCTTATTAAACGATAAATAATAAGACTCGACACATCACGGATGTTTTCTCAATTATTAAAATTTATATTAAATGTAATATTTTACAAAAACGACATTCTTTAAATTTCATATACGATCGTACATATTGCACGGACGGCACAGTTGTTTAAGTCGTTGCTTCGCCGTTTCCGTTGGCCTGAAAGTAGTGGATTCTAATCTCACAGAGGACAATTATTTATGTGATCCACATGGTCTGGGTGTACGTTGTACCTGTTAATCCTATATTTACAAAGTCCCCTGAAATAAAGAGTTTGATTCTTATTATGAGACCCATCTTAAAATTATTCAAAATTCATGTTTCGTTACAATACATATTAAGGACATTCGTAGTCCAAAGGATTACTTTTAGGTTACATAAGTATAAAATATTATTAAAAAATATACTACGTTGAGTACAATATACACAATAGCTTAAATATTATTCTGTTCAGGAGCAATAAACAAAATGTTTAGAACATTACTAAAGAGTAGAGAATGAAAATCATGTATATAGTATACATGAATATTTCTGTTATATTCTTTACTTATGTCACCTAGAAGTAAGGTTTTTGGACTAGGAAAGTGCTTAAACTTAAATGATACATATATGTATATTATATAGATATAGCTGGATGAGAGAGGGAGGGAGGAATCTAAGTTCGAAGGCGATGGTTGTGAAAGCTCGCGATCGCGATACGTGCGGCGCGTGGGTGAACTAGATGTGGCGCCGCGCCACGAACTACTCTGTACTATAAACGAACGAGCTAAAAGATGCAAGCGACAGCTGATAGTTTCTTGTTTATTATGGTTCTTCATATTTAATGTTCCATTTTTACTATGATTTACGCTTCACTTCGAACACGCCTTTTGTAATGTTCACTAAAGATATATCGCGTTTGCTCAGTAGATATTAATTTAAATTATTCTTAGAAATCTTACCATCGTCTAAAATACAGAAGATAGGGAGCAAAACCAACATTAGCAAAAATACAAATACGCTAGCCGAATCCCGTAAGAGTACCTTACATTTATATTTAAGTCTACGTGTTTACATCTTGCATGATAAGATTACAAAATATCCTAAATAAAGTTTCCCAATGTTATACAAATATCTAAGGAAAAGGCATATCTAATAAGAGAGTTACAAACGTAAAGAGGAGATTTCTTTCACAAATTATCATAATATCTCACCTCTCCTATCGTGAACCATATCAGGACTTGTTGGCAACAAATCTTTGAAATGTAATTGCAGTATACCTACGTAAATACATAAACGCGGGGCCACTAAACGGGAATGTTATCTCCATCGTTACAAACTACAACACTAATGGCGAAACGTTGTATCCGAACGAGTGAGATAATTTATAACAATATTTTATGGATAATAACTATATCTTTTGATAAAGATTTCGCTCTAACGTATTTATATATTCTCAATAAGAAGTCGAATGTTTACATCAATGAAGAAAATATTTTATCGCAATGATGATTGATTGACATGATTATAAAACCATCGCAGCCAGCGTTTTCCAGTTTCTCGCGTTTTAAAATTACCCATTATATCTCCAAGGCTTTTTTTTTTTTTATGTCATAGGTGGCAAACGAACAGGTGGGTCACCTGCTGTTAAGTGATCACCACCATCCATGCACACTAACAACCCCAGAGGAGTCGTAAGTGCGTTGCCATCTTTCGGAGGGAAGGGTTAGGGGAGGGAAAAGGAGAGGAGAGAGGAGAGGGGAGGGGAGATGGGTCTCCGGCGCTCTCACTGACCGAACGAAACGCAACAATGCAACCACTGTTACTTCACGTCGGTTTTCTATGAGAGGGTGGTACTACCCCGGGCGAGCCGACCCATTCATGCTGAAACCAATAATATTTTCAGCGTGGCTCTACCACCATTAAAGGCTGCTGATGTTCTGGGATTATAGAGTCGGTACTTACCGTACACAGTACCGTAACTTTGCCGCCAAAAAATAAAACAATTATAGTAACCGTCAAAATATCAAATCATACTGTGAACGAAATGTTTTTAATAAAATGAAATGAAAAAAAAAACCGTCTGAGTACACACGGGTTCACAAGATAATAAAAAAAGAAACGGTTTGTACGCACAATGCGCATCTTCCCACACACAGAGCTTTGTTTGTGGCAATAAGTGCATACGTTTCGCTCCTTTGCCACAAGATATAAGGTAAAGTTTTTAAAAAATATATACGTATCGTAATTAAATGTATCCAAGACTTCGATCAATGTAATATGAACCACAAAATATCTATAGTTCACCTAACTTATCTTTACTATTCATTTTATACATCGTAAACTACATAGCTTAATTTTAAAGGATACGTGGGCAACCGTTTATAATTATATTAGGAATGCTAGTTAAGTGAAAAAATCTTATAGGAATTTTACAATAGTATTTCTTCTTCTTCTTCTTACCCTTATCCCACATAAGTAGGGTCGGTACAACATGTTCGTCATGTTGTGGTACATGATTTGGCTTAATTTTTACGATCGGCCGCCTGCCTGACATCAACCCTCCTTGGGATTATTTTGTTGTACCACTATTTATGATTATTATTATATAGTTACGAAGTCTGATGGGCTCTTTTAGCCTTACAATTTTTCATTCCGGTTAAAAACGAAGTTCTTCAAGATTATGGTTTGCTTGTTATATTGCCATTTTTATGTAACAGAAAACTAGCCCACTTTAGACTATTCCTGAGGACTGCATTTTCTGTTTTTTTTTTCTTCAGGTTTCGTGATTTCAGTGTTTTCTCAGTAATATAATATTAGATATAATAAACCATTATAAAAAAATAAAATAGGAAACTATAATAGAAAAATAAGTGCAAATAAAATGACACTGGTTTTACTGGTCTCAACATGAATGGGTCGGCTCGCCCGGGGTAGTACCACCCTCTCATAGAAAACCAACGTGAAGTAACAGTGCTTGCATTGTTGCGTTTCGTTCGGTCAGTGAGAGCGCCGGAGGCCCACCTCCCCTCCCCTCTCTCCTCTCCCTCTCCCTCCCCTAACCCTTCCCCCAAAGGGTGGCAACGCACTTGCGACTCCTCGGGTGTTGTTAGTGTTTTTTTTTTTTTTTTTATGTCATAGGTGGCAAACGAACATGTGGGTCACCTGCTGTTAAGTGATCACCACCATCCATGCACACTAACAACCCCAGAGGAGTCGTAAGTGCGTTGCCATCTTTCGGACGGTGGTGATCACTTAACAGCAGATGACCCATCTGTTCGTTTGCCACCTATGACATAAAAAAAAGACATGTCAGTGTCAGAACGTATATCTCAAAAGTATTTATTATAAGTTATATAATAGTATCATAGTCAAATAAATTGTTTAGGCGTATTTATTCTACGTTTCAATTTCCAAATATATTTACATATATTTTTTGCCAAATTTCCTACATCGACTATACTATATCTAATAGATATCAGGAAACCTGTACTAACTACGATTACCAAAGATATTTACTTATTGTCTCGCCTACGTTAATATAATCTGTAAAAATAATAGGAAACTAGACTAAATCAAACTGTACATATTCAAATAACGTCATATAACAAAACGATTAAATATGATAGGATATTTCGCGTAGAACTAAATGACATAAAGAAGATATCTTAAGAACATTGAGCCATCTGCAACTATTTCTTTATGGTCCGTATAAACACATACGAGGCTTGTACGAGTTGTTGGCATGCTTTTGTTCCACCCGTGCCATAACGTGTAATTGATGTGGTTGTGAACCACTTATGTTGAGCGAGTATAAACCAAAACATCTCCTGGAAAAAGTGTCTACTTTTTTAAATGACTGTCGGTACCTGTGCTAAACTTACATATATGGTTAAATCAAATTAGCGGCAATTTTTCAACGACAACGAAACAAATTATGATTTTCTTATATATCTTTACGACATTAAGTACGTGTCACTATGATATATCATCCATGTAATTTAAGGATAGAGGGAATGCAAGCGAAATGTAAGAGCATGCATTTTTTTTAAATACGTTAATGACATTGTACATTTGTTATGATCTCTTTAACTTAAATTAATGTTTCGATTTCGTTTATTAATGTGATATTGTAACAATAAAATCGGAACTTCTGAATAAAATAGTAGGTATATCGATATGGAACAATTTCTCATTTTATTTTATTTAACTTTAAGCTTTATAAAAAATATTAATGCTTACAATAAAATTATTAAAGAAATTTTGAACTGATTATTTCATTACCCGCGTTGAGTGATTTTTTTGGTAAGGAAAATCTTATGGGTTCGCGTCACCGATGACCTCGACATGTTTGTAATGTATTGCGCTTGCGCCAAACTAACGACGCGTAAAATACCGGTCTGTGTACATGTAATATTTTATATAGATTTTGTGCTGCCCATCATATTTTTAATTTTTTATATAGATCTTGTGCTGCCCATATTTTTAATTAGTTAATAAATTGTATTTAATTATTGCTCGAAGTACTAACAGATGTAAACATTTCAATTTACAAATTATGAAAATTAAATAATTTAGACCATAATTAATTTTCACTTACGCAATCCTTATGACTGCCTCCTCGACTTTTTTGGTGCAAACTCGAAATCACCAAAATTCCCATTGTTTCATAATTTCATAAACTGAATCCTGGTCAAGTTTCATATCAATCTTAGAAACTTGTATTTGCAATTAAGCAATATAGAATATTTCATAAATTCATTACTACAACGAAAACATATTCCACGTAAGTGTAACACTGACTATTATCATATATATACCAAAAAACTGTATATCTATGTCAGCTACTATATATCAGCTGATCGTAAAATACGACACACTGCTATATGTCGATTAAAATTTGCACATTAACGATACAGTATCATAAACGACACATAGTTTTATAAAATACTGCAATATATCGACGTTAGTCATATTATATACGGATTTAATAACCACAGTGTGCATCGGCCTGCATCACCTTATATGAATTGATCACAGCGCGGAATTGCACGCGGTTTTTACCATACGATAAAATATGACCGGTTGCGGATTTAAATCGATTGGCAGTTAAATTAAACCAGTATGTATAACGTATATACACATCCACATTCATTTATAGGACTTAAAAGGTTCTGATATTTCATCAATCATCGTACGAAGATGGCTTTCAAGGAATGTTTTCTAATTATACTAAAAGTAGTATAGCGCAATGTGGAATATATTTCCATTATTAGTAGTTGCGTAGTTAAAGTTAATAACGAACAAATATGTTACATCATTTGTTTAAAATTATAGATTATGTGACAATGTTTATGTTTACAAGCATCTTTTTAATTCCATACCCAAGCAAAACACATCGTCTGTATTGATAGCTATTTATATCGACGATCCTCATTGTTTTTAACCAATATACCAATAAAGTTCTGAATATATGTTAAAGGACTGCATGGTAGGAATACTGAAAAAAAAACATCTTAATAAACATATTCTTTTATTTCTTCTTACCCTATTCTATTCCCCGCTACATTGGAGAAGGTGTGATTTGCTTTATATACCATTTCATTCCAAGTCTGATTTCTCATATCGTTTGTTACAGACATCAAATCATCACAATGTAAACAATATTACAAGAATGCTAAGCTTTTTTTTTATAGTAGCACGGTAAAATGACTCCAAAATGAAATCCAAAAACAATGGCGACCACCGAGAGAAAAACTAGCTATCGCCGGTCGCCGAGGTTTGCGAAAAGCTGGATATGCATAGGCTGATCCCGAAACGCGACCCGCAGAAACGAATCACTATGACGGGCTTTTTTGCCATATACATGGTGGTTGCATACCAGTTAGGATGTTAAACCCTACCACCACGCTTTCACCATTGCCTCGTTCGTTATACAGCAGCGTGCACCACGTGCAGTTGAGATTGGCTTGGGTGTCTCAAGTCGTATGATGTTATTTGACACCCCACTTACACTACTTTACATACAATGTAATAAATTGCAATATCAGCGAGAAGGTAATTAAATATTTTTTTACAATATACCCAAAATTCATCATTGCCCTAATAGCACATTCCCCACAATAATTTACGCTTTGAACTCGCCCCGGACTAAGCCCGATTTACTGAAACGATCTCGCTACGATGTTAAATCAATCTGTCAAACTACAAACGCGGTACTCATTAAGCCCGCCCCGTTAGTAAACACCGATACACCCTTATTATAGATAACTAACTCAATTAATATACGAAGCGAAAAATTAGAAGTGCCGTAAGTGAAATTATTCTTTCCATTCTACTATCTTCTTTATGTGCAGAGCTTAGAATAAAAAATCGTCTACAACGATGACATTGAAAATGCAAATCGATTGAAACAGTGGGCTTATTAAGATTACTTTCTCGTGTAAAATATTCTTTATAGGATATACGCACTACGCACAGAGGTATGTCATCGCTAAAAGTGGTTTTCTCGTGGAATTATCATAAAATTTTACCGTCAATTTCCTTATATTTATAGGCTAGCTCGTTGGGAGGTCTATTTATTGGAAGAAGGGGGCATGTGCGTGTTTATAGATTATTTCGGTAGCCAGTTTTACTTTTTTTACTAACTAATGCCCGCGACTGAGGTCACGTGAAAATGTGTTTTTTGTTTCTTGAGAACGTATCTTATCTGTATTAAACTGTCTTTTATTTTTTTAAAGTAATTTTGTGAATAGCATTTAGCTTCCATATTATTTAATTACCTCTGTTAAATTTTATAATTATTGCTCAGTCCCTTTGGAAAAGCGTAATGATATGTAGCCTTGACAATATTCTGAAAACTCCTTTATCCGTGAATAAAAGTCTTGTCAGATTCGATTCAGCAGGTTTGACAAAAACATACATGACACATATTTTAAAAATATCTACATACATATGCTTCGTAACTTTATAGTTACGTAGGAAATACATACAATTTTAATTTTATTATAATTTTAATTCGCTGAAGAAGTCAGTTTTGACAAATATTGTATACTTGGTTTGGTTGAAAACAAACAAATTGTATCTCACTCTGTGGAAATTGAAAACAAGATATTCCTAATTCCCAACTAGTTTTTCTAAACTATTTAAAAAGAAATATTCCATTACCGTACTTTAAAATAAAAACTGCTTATAGGTATCACTGTCAATAAAGCTCTTGGTTGCACCACAAAGATTTTTTCCCAAAGGACAAGATTTTACGACAGAATTTCAAATAAAGTGGACAATTTAAACGGTGAACATCATTAGTCTCTGCGAATCACGGTTCAACAGAGCAAAAATTCCTCAAAGCACAAAGGTGTCGAATTCACAGACGGGCGGGACAGCTTTGAACCTCAGCGACGATGCATTTCACAACCGAGATGTTGAAGCATTGTAAAATTCTGTGACAAGTACTAGCGAATTCCTTTGATAGCTATAATATTGAGGTCCTTACATATGAAATTGGCGTTTTGTCGAACTGGCCACTTTGATTTCAAATATCTGGCGTTTGGTTAGGAATTCCAAATTCAAACTTATTTCAAATTTGGACTTATGTATTTGTGTTTCGTATTTAGTTATTTATTTGTTTTCGCATCACTTGACCTATATATAAAATGGATGTTGGCATCCATATTTAATATTATATTTATGCGAAAGTAACTTGGTTTATTTGTTCGTTTCTTGAGCTTTCATGCCTTAACTACGTCATACTAGAAGTACATCATGAAATTTTGTATACACGTTTCATTCAGAAAAAATGCACTGTTCCCAAGGAATAGTTCCAATCTACATTAATACGAGTGAGCCCTCATGCAATAGCTAGTATATATATATATATATATATATACTTTATATCATAGGAGGCACACGAACAAGTGGGTCACTTGATGTAAGTGATCACCACCGTCCATAGACACTTGCAACACCAGGGCAGTCGTAAGTGCGTTGCCAGCCTGTGTTCGGAGGAGGAAGGGAAGGGGAAGGAGAAAGTGGAAGGGGAGGGGAGGTGGGTCTCCGGCGCTCTCACTGACCGAACGAAACGCAACAATGCAAGCACTATTACTTCACGTCGGTTTTCTGTGAGAGAGTGGTAGTACCCCGGGCGAGCCGACCTATTCATCCTGAAACCAGTAATAGCTTAAGCATGGCTCTACCACCTATAAAATACTGATATATTGATAAACTCCGACATAACTTGACCGGCGACTTTGGAACTTGGCATACTTTAGTATTTTTTCATGACGATCCTATCTGTTGTACTATAATTCGCCACTCGGCTAGAGCTCACCAACTTTTGTAGCATTCAACTAATTGTCATGAAAATTATATCTCACTATGATAATAAACCATCACCCTACCATTTTACCAAGACTCAATTATTTGATTTTATTGATTTACAGAGAATAAGTAGCCCATACGGAACAGCGAGGAAACAGATAGTGTTAATATATGTAAGTAATAATTACTATATAATAAAACTTTTTTGACTTATACTTAGACATGGCTTTTACACATTCAATGATATTACTATATTATATAATCAAATTAAATAACTTGTAATATTTAGGCACCTACACTCTATATTTATAGCGCTATATTCTATATACTATATTTACACTCTATATTTTAAACTAGCTGTTACCCGCGGCTCCACACGCGCTTTTTAAAAAATGTATTAAAGAAATGTAAAATTGTGAGTGGTTGTGTACATTACAGATATGCTTTTTCAAAAACATTTGTAACTACGACACGCACGCCAACTGTAACGTAACGTAACTGTAACGTGTACATTAGATATATGAATACAAATAGTATATCGAATAGGATGGGATTTATCATCAGCAACATACCTGGAACTTCAACCTACTATATACAAAACTCACTGCTCAATAAGAAAGTAATGCAAATTATATGCTATACATTATCGAACAATATATCTTAAATCTTTTATTATATAGATATAATATGCCCGTATTGTCGATGTACTTAAGTTATTCTTATACGTTGCTATAATCACTGAGTTATGTAGAAGCAAATGCAGTAAATAAAACAATATAGCCACTAAATTGACCAAAAAGATGATATAATTCATATTACATACAGATATATGACTTTCAATTATGTATATTTATTCTTGGAGTCCAGTAAGGCACACGTCTCACGCGATTGTAACATATTTTTGATCAATTTCACACGGACGAATGCACAGGTAGCAGTTAATCACTACATAGTGTACCAATTCAAATAAAAAAAGAACCATTCAAATCGGTTCACCATTGACGAGAATATCGGTTAACACACATAATAAAAATACATACAACCGAACATAGTAACCTGCTCCTTCTTTGAAGTCGGTTAAAAAGAAAGTCCTCTGTCAGTTTATCTGTTCGCGATAAAGTCAAAAACGATCATTTTCACCAGTAGATAGAATAATGATTCATGGGGAAGGTTTAGGTATAATTTGTCAAGGTTTTCATTTTATTATCAGGGCGGGACAACGTCTTCCGAGCCCGCTAGTTATCTGCCCATAAAAGCCCCGTGAAAGTTGGTCCAACCATCTTGGAAATAGCCATGCGAACGAAACCGCGGACAAATAAAATAGAATATGTCAACCGCTATAATGTCGGCTATCTGGCAGTAAAATTCTCGTTAAAATAGGTCCAGCCCTTTTGAGTATTACCCGCAACAAACAAACAAACAGAGAAAATACAAAAATATAGACAAAGTATAAAGAATAATTTTTTTTGGTCATTTGTAGTCATATCCATTCATCATAAAGTTGTTATTTTAATTGTACATAAATAAACTTTATTTTTATAATACGTAATAGAGAACAAATAAAAAAATAGAAATAAAAGTAGTATAAACTTTTTGCATAGCAAAACAAAATAAACTTTGAAAATGTTTTTTTTTTCTTAATCTTAATTATGGCAAAGAGAGACTGCCGCATCTGCCAGTGTCTACAACCAGTGTATTCGAAAATATTTGCGATAAAAACTTACCGCGTTACCATGGCAACGTATATAATACTAACGCTTACGAAATCTTTATTTGAACAATTTTGTTTTATGATCATGAAGACTAAGAAGATAATAATGATGGATAAAATAATGTACGACATATTATATAGAAGATTTGGCGCTTATGCCTTTATTGTAACTTGAACACGGAAGAAAATTGGTTAAAGGACATATAAGAAATACCTATATTGACAACTTTAGAATTGGCAGTATGAATTAATTCCTTCGCCTGTCCTATTGAATGAATATTATTACTACTATTAACGAAATCTCTCAAAAGGAAAAAAGTGCCCGATTTCGAAACATTCTTCATTGTTGCTCTACTTCTATTGGTCTTAGCGTGATGATATATATCCTATAGCCTTCCTCGATAAATGAGTTATTCAAAACCGAAGGATTTTCTCAAATCAGACTGGTAGTTCCTGAGATCATTGCGTACAACCAAACAAACAAACAAGCAAACAAACTCTTCAGCTTTATATATTAGTATAGATTACAAAAGAAAATTGCCTAAACAATTTTGTTATTTATTTTTAAATAACTTAAAATATATTTTCAAGTGCTTACGGTATGTTAATATTTCAAAAACTAGGTAATGATTGCAAAAAACATTTTGCTAGATATATGCATATATTGAAAACTCATTTTACGTTCGTGTTATAATCCTTGAAAGTTGGAACAGAACAATAAATCTATACACATAGGCAGAATCAAAGAGTTTGTAATTTATCCGGACTAATCTCCTTTTACAGGGAAATGCAAGAATTTTTGGGAAACTTCGCTAGGCTAGGCTTAGCTCGGAGCTAAGCGTTAATTATACAATTAAATTTTTTATATAATTGAGTTTTGGGACTACTAAAATAAATAGGTGTTATGAGTAGTAAGGACTAAATAATAAACTATTATTAAAGATAAAATACGTAATATCTGTGAAACAACTATTTTCATCAGAACGAAGTATTAGTATATTGATAAAAGCCTGGCTAGTAATATCAAATCAAAGAATTAGAATTCGATTTATCACATAATTATAACCTAAAAAAAATCAACCCACTCTAAAATTAGTCGGCTTGTTTTGAATAATGTAAGCAGACTGGTATAATAAGATGTTTATTTTAACAGTAAATTCGAAGGACTAAATTCAGTTAAAGTGTTTTAAATTATATGCTACTCAAACACTTGTATTGTCAGAAATAAATGATTACTAAATAAGATATTACAACTTACCTCTAAATCTATCACTTACTAATTTCATCGATATTATGATTTCAATTTTGTATGCTTATAGAAAATCTCGTTATGATTTTTTTTGCCTTTATAGGAAGCTATATTTTATTGAGTGTGATACTGTAATCAAGTTATTAATTCACGGACAGTTGTTAGTTCTAGATAAATTGCTTCACTAATTTCATATTATAAGCAATCTAATATTGTAAATCGAAAAGCCAATCTGAATATTCAATAAGTGGACCACAAAAGAGTACGCGAAAACAAATTTCGGCTTTGCACATTTATTTACCAACAAAGGGAATCAAATGTGACGTACATTCCATTTGACTTACTAATATCATGAATATAAATTGAAACATCATGGATATTTATGCGGGGCTTCCGGCGGGAATGGAACACAACACAGGTAGGAAGGTACTGCGATGGGCAGGTGTTCAGACAATGCGCCCGCGAGCTATAGATTTCTGATACCAGTATTTATGCCTATTAGGTACCGACCCGTTCAAAAGAAAACACAATGTCACGATTTCGGCCCACAATATTTAACGGTTGTATGGAAAATCTGAGAAAAATAAGTTGTTCCATATCGCGTGTGATACATATTTGTGCCGTTACATTTTTTTTATTGACATTAATTTGCATATCTTTATTATCATCTGTATATTATCAAATATGTCTTCATACTGATTATATTTTTCAGTTTACTAAATATTAAAAAAATAAATAGAACCTCTTTGGAATGTTATATTGTATATACATACACATATACATTCGCGCAACTTCGTCTGCGTGTAATCGGCTACCTATCGGTTCCAATTGTATTTCCAAATTCGAAAAACCTTTAAAAACCTAGAACTCGATTACAGCGACTCCCACCTCTTCCAACTGTGAAACCAAACAATTCAGGGACTCACTCAAATACATACCAGTTATTTCGATCAGATGGACGTAGCGCCATCTGTCATTCAGCAACATCAATAATTTCGTTTTGTTTGCAATACGAACGACCGTTGAATCATTTGGATATTGTTTATACAAAAATACTAAAATCTCAAATAAAAAATGGGAGGGTGGGGTAAGGAAGGTGAAAATTTGGGGTAGTAGGCATCATATGAGATGGCAAATACAAAAAATAAAAATTGAAAAAAAAATCTGGATACGGTCACTTTAATCACCTACAGGTATAAAATATACTTTACGACCTATTCTCATACCTATCAAATATACATTTAAAATGTCATAAAAATCGGTCCAGCCGTTTCAGAGGAGTTCAAACACTAACACCGTGACACGAGATTTTTATATACCTATTAGATATAATAAATACGTCATCAGTATACTCGCCGTTGGTCACTATTCGCTGAAACTTTTTAAGCAACACATACAACCTAAATATATGTCAACATTATAAATCCTAAAGATTGTATTTTTTTAATGGGCTAATATCTGAAACCTGATACATTTACATTCTCTAAGCTTTTTATTGAGAAAGCCTATCTAATATCGTGCTACGAACCTTAGAATCGTATGTTATCACCCACAACCGGTGCCGCCGCATCACATTCAAGAGACGAGACTACAACACGACCGGAACATTGATATTAGCGCCACCATATTATAAATATACATCGACACTAGCGCCAACATATTAGAGATACACATTGATACTAGCGCCACCATATTAAAGATACATAAATAAGAATTATTAATATTATATAGATTTTAATAAGACATAAATAAGAATGGATATCATTATATAGAATTGAATCATTAGTTTGATCATTATTAATAATAGTATATTCTTTGACTTAATAGTTCGGACATGAAAGGCAAGATGTCGCTGATTTACATATCGAAACAGATTAGTAAACATATTAGAGATACATAAATAAGGATAATTATATAAAATTGTTGTATAGCTTAAATAACAATAATTTGTTCATACTTTATTATTTTTGTGTTACTTAAATTATTTTGCGGAATTATGTATAAATAGTAATCGCTTTGACTTATATACTTGGGCCTTTAAAAGGCAAGATGTCAGTGATATCTAAGCACTTCTTATATAACAAGTATTGTAAGGCGAGGCTCTGGCCAAATAAATAGTCACAGTATCTACGAAATATTTATTGCCATTCCTGACTGCATCGACTCTATACGTGATTAGTGTAATACGTAGCAATCGGCATCCAAAATGTGGAAAAATACGAGAAGTGACAACACGAACTTTTGGAAACGGAGGGCGGCAAAAATGAAACGTGTCTGAAACCGCAGGACACAGCTAGCTGTTTATGACAAGTTCCATAAAAAATACCATTCAATTGAAAAAACATAACATACATATCGCACGAGTAAAGCCACATTGAATGTAATTACAGTAATCGTGTAAAGAACACAGCGTGTAAATTGCCCTCTGAGGTTTTGGTGTGCGGCTTATTAGTGGAATATAGTTTAAAGTTCAATTTTAGTCGTAAAACGCTGTATAATGTTTCGAATAAAAGTTTAGTAAACGTGGACGTGAATATTAATAATTTAAATGAAAATAGAAAGAAATATTTAATCTGTAGATTTAATGAGATCTGTATTATAAAGAGAAAGTTCGGATTTGTTATCTGTATCTTAACTTAATGTAAGTAGAAATACTTAACCGATTTAAAAAAATCTTTTAAATTCAGCGAGTGACATCGACTGTGTTTTATTCTCAAAATCGTACATTAACGCGAGCAAAGCCACGAGTAAAAGGTAGTATTCATATATACAAAATTAATACAAGAAATAAAGTATGTATAGAATACAATAAAGAAATTATGTAAGTATGTATAATGGAAAGTAAACGTTAATAAACACTACCTAGTGTTTGGAGTTTTTGTTGGGATCTTGGTCGGTCATGTAGTGGATTTTATTTTTTAATCATAATCTTGTGTTACTTGACTCTACATTGTGTAAAATTGGTGGTGTTTTATGTAATATAGTTTGTTTATTGTGCATAAGTGAAGTGAATGGAAAATAATCTCACGGACCATGAATTCTGAGATGCCACAAAAACTCCATTGAAAGTTCTAACAAGATGGCCACCAAAATCAAAATCAAAATACTCTTTATTCAATTTAGGACCGGAGAAGGCACTTATGAACGCCAAAGCTACCACCGGTTCGGAAAACAACCCAGTCATCGAGAAGAACCGGCAAGAAACTCGATCTGGTTTATCTTTTCTACCGTCTTGTTAGTTCATTGAAATTATATCAAGAAACTTGTAATATCGATACTTACTTCAAATCAAATCAAATCAAATCAAAAATACTTTATTCAGTTTAGGCCCTAATAAGGCGCTTATGAACGTCAAAACTACCACCGGTTCGGAAAACAACCCAGTCACCGAGAAGAACCGGCAAGAAACTCGATGAACCGAACAAATTGTGCACAATAACCGAACCGTAAATACCACCAATATTACACAATATAGTCAAATAACACAATATTATGAATAAAAATTATCGCTTTCAATTTCCCCGAAAAATATTTAAAACCCTCTAAGTTAAAGCTTGTAACTATGCTCTGGCGACACGACGGTGGATTAAAATAAAAATGACTAAGCCAATATTATATGAGATATTCTTAGTGATATATGGACTATGTTAACTGGATTATATTACCGCTGCAGATTAACTCGTGGACTTCGAGGTCGCTGAGCAACGCCCCCCTCAAAGCCGCCGGGGCTTGGCATCTGAAATTTTAATGCGAAAAATTCCTAATCTGTATTTACTTTACAAATTCTTAAGACCGACTGAAATGTGGTGGAGGTGCATTATGCTGATGTTCCCACAGTTTGTTAGGGGGAATAACACCCATTTCCCCTTGAGGGGTCCACCATCTTGACCCCTCAGGCCGCAGTTTGGGTCCCTTAGGAGGGGACAACACCTGTTGGAGGAGCAGATGTAGTGTCGATTAGACAGTCCCTGCTCCTCCGGCCAAAAGGTGTAAGAAGGTACCATGGGGTTTTAGTCTGTGCGACTCGGGCATATCCATCCTCTGCTGCCCGGCGAGATGGATATCCGTTAGGGATTCCCCCATGGAGAAAAAAAAAAAGGTGGTAGAACCATGCTGAAGCTATTACTGGTTTCAGCATGAATTGGTCGGCTCACCCGTGGTAGTACCACCCTCTCACAGAACAACGACGTGAAGTAACTGTGCTTGCATTGTTGCGTTTCGTTCGGTCAGTGAGAGAGCCGGAGGACCACCTCCCTACCCCTCCACTCACCCAACCCCTCTCGTCTCCCCTCCTACTTTTTTTTCCTTACCAAACACAGGCTGGCAATGCACTTGCGACTCCCCTGGTGTTGCGAGTGTCTATGGCCGGCAGTGATCACTTACTATCAGGTGACCCGCCGGTTCGTTTGCCTCCTTATGACATTTAAAAAAATAAAAAATATTTATAATACAGATACATTTTTACAAAAAAAAAACCTGAACTAAAAAATCGAACAGTGATTTTCATTTGTGTAAATTACAGTATATTATTTTTTGTGATTTAGATGCAACATAGATTCATTACATAGAAATATTTATTATTTTGTTCATAATTTGAGAAAAAACCCTAAACACTTTCATAAATAATATACCTACGTATAAATGGCTGAAAGAATTAAATATAAGGAACAACCACATAAAGAAAAATAACTTCTAATTAGAACTTGATATAGTTTACCCTTATTTCACCTAAGGAGGTCGGCACAACAAGTTCTCTTCGAGTCTCCACTGTCAAAACTGTCATTTCAGTATTCACATCATTTATACACATATCATTCTTCACACAATCCATATTTACCTTTTAACGGTCTTTCTGTACTTATATCCAACCACCTTCGAACTTAAAAGTTTTCTGGTTACCTGATTTTCATCTCTCACGCCCAGATCATGCTAACCTATTACTCCTTTATTAACTTCTATATCACTGGTGTTATTCTCAAACTTCTTCTGCTATACTCATTCCGAATTTAATCCATTCTGGTTACACCACATTCTTATTAACGTTCGCACCTCTGCCATATAAACTTAATATGGTTAATATTAAGATATTTTTACATCTAAGTAAATATAACTTCGAGTAACATGATTTTCAAGTTCTTTTCTTTTCAAATCAAATCAATACTTTATTCAGTTTAGGCCCTAATAAGGCGCTTATGAACGTCAAAACTACCACCGGTTCGGAAAACAACCCAGTCACCGAGAAGAACCGCCAAGAAACTCGATTGGGTACATCTTTTTAACATATATATATATATATATATATATATTTCAAATACATTATACGTTACAATACCGTTTTTAGTAAAATAAGTAGAGATCGATTGTACGAGCTATATTACAAGAGATCACTAACAAATAGTGAATCATTTCATGCTTATGTTAGAAATTATTCTAAACTTTTTAAACGTGTTTGTGTAGCAGCCAAAGCAACATTTTTAGGAAATAAGATTCTCAAGTCTAAAAATAAGACCAAAACTGTCTGGCATATAATAAATAAAGACTTAGGAAAAAACATAGTGTTTAAAATGTTACAATTTCGTTGAAACATAATATGAAATTAATCAAGTAATTAAGTCGTGAATGTGGTGGCATTTTACGTGCCTATTGATAGAACAAAAAAGCTTTTATAACAATGTTTGATTATTCTATAAATGGAATTTGATAATTGTAAAGAAACATAAGTTCGTGGGCTAGAATCGTGAAGTAGGCTTGTAAATGTGGCCACACGTCGCGAGACGCGCGGCGCCGATGGTAGATATGCGAACGATCCCTAGACGGCACCTACGGCGAGATTGCATACCTCGTTGAGATATTGACCGTCCGACATATGTGGGCGGTAATAGATGGAAAGTATACTAAAACTGATTTAGGGCATGGTTAGACTATACAATAATATTTTATAGACAAAAAATTTAAACTTGTGACTATAATAACGGCATCCAAAGTTCGTTAGAAATCAAAGTATTGGCCTATAAAAAGTAATAGAAATAATAAAACGAAATAAAGTTAACTGCATTGATTATTCGACAATCAAAACATTGTACTTATATTTAATGAAATACAGAAGCTTGAGTTATGTTTTTCTGTTTGGTATTCGCAAAAACATGATTTTAAAAAAATACCCTTCAGTGTCCCATGTATATATAGACAGTCATTTATTTAACCGGGAAACTTTTAATCTACAATTAGCAAGAACTAACATAAGCCAACTTGTATCGCTTCCTTTTTGTAATAGTTTACGTTACAAATTTGTTATATTTTTTTCAGTTTCTTTTGGCCTCAACTAGAAAAAATAATTATTGAAATGTTCAATTTATCTCAGTTTTAATACTGTGAAACATTTTCTCTTATTTTGTTCATGTTGTGTTTACATTTAGCAGTGTTCATGTAAATGTTTGTTTATCCAAACTTAGTTTTGTGGACCAAAAATAAATGACGCAATGTAGAGGAAAGTGCGAAGTGAAAATCAGTAATGAAAAGTAATCTTTGATACAGACTAATGCATGTCGGTATATGGCACCCTGAAACCAATTATTTTTGATATTTTTACTTATTTTAGTATATCGTTATAATAAGTTTAAAATAAACGTATTTATATGTTTTCATATAGAGAAGTTTCCGAAATATTAATATTCTAAGAACACTAGAACACCCGTAAGCGTCAACTCGACCATCCACTAGTATTCCCAACTATTTCCCAAGGACATAATAGACTCCCTAGAGTACTACTTGAACGGATTAATACGTGAGCACTAGTTCTATCACGACCACAAAATACAAACTATACAGAATGCCTAAGTTCTTAAAATAAATAAATATACATTTTTATTTGGCAACCATTCTTCCAGTATATTATTATTGTTATTGTCGAGTAGATAATAATATTGCAAGTTTATTGTGATAATTTCAATATTCTAACAAGATGGCCGTCTTGTTACAACTTTCCAAGGAGTTTTTATGCCATCTCAGCCTTCATGCTCCGTTGTATTATTTCCCATCCAATACACCTGTGTACAATAACCAAACTATGTTACGTAAAACACCACCAATCTTACAAAATGTAGAGTCAGATAACACAAGATTATGATTAAAATATAAAATCCAGTATATGACAAACTAGGATCCCACCAAAAAGTCTAAATATGCATTAAACTCAATTGTTGCTTTTTTATAATGATAATAGGATCAAAGGCAAGGAAAATATACCATTAAAATATTACAATAAATCAGATATACATACAAAAAGATTGTTATACATAGCGTTTCTATGTACTTAAAGTAGTTATTAAGAAATACAAACCGGTCCCACAATTGTTAAATTTTTACAAAAGCATTTCACAAGCAATCAATAGATAATGATTCAAGCAATTAATACAAAATGACTGCTTGTCACATTAGATCCCAGATGGCATTAATTACAAACGTTTATTATATAATATCATAATTTTTATAAATCTATTCAAATCGATGCAAGTGTACATACATAATGGTCACTAAAGTTTTCAAGACTTGTCGGTCAATAAAAAAAAGTTATTTGTCAAAAAAAGAATTGAACAATTAACCTTACCTATCTATAATAGTACCTATTACCTAAAACCGTTACAATTAGAACCTCCTTACGTGTTAGTCTATGGCACAGCTTCTATCAATCCCGTTCGATTGTGAAGAGAGCTACGAAGCTCAGTCGTGTGCGGTTGTGATCTGCCTCGGTTGAATATAGATTCGATTAATTAGCAGCCAACTGAGACCCACTCGACAAACAATCTGACAATGAAGTATCATAGCAGACATGTTTGCACAACGATTGAATTGTAATCAAGCGTAATTATATGGTATATGAGAATATACCTAACCTTATAAAAATAATAATGTTCAGAAATACTGGAAGAATATATTAAAATGTAAAATACCTCAACGCATCGCCGTGGTAATATATAGCAAGTTTAAGATACGAGATATCTTTATGCGAACTTGTTCTGAACTATAAATTTGAACAACCTAACATGTACTAACCTATCTTCTAATTTAATACCTGATACGCTACCAAGAAAGACATCCTTATTTTATCAGTCTTACAAATGTATAGTGAAGTTATTATGTTTACATGTTAATAATTGATGTGGACATTCCGAGAGTCGTAAAATAATGAGATTTTAAGTATCTCACATGTAAGGGGTGTCGAATAACATCATAAGACTTGAGACACCCAAGCCAACCTCACCTGCACGTGGTGCACCCTGCTGAATAACGAACAAGGCAATGGCGAAAGCGGGTGGTAAGGTTTTACAACCTAAGTGGATCGCAACCTCCATGTATATGGCGAAAAACCCGTCATAGTGATTCGCTTCTGCGGGTCGCGTTTCGGGATCAGTCTGTGCATATACAGCTTTTCGCAGACCGGCATGACAGCGGCGACCGGCGATGGACAGTGTGTCACTCGGTGGTCGCCATTGTTTTTAGATTATACTATGCTTACCATCAGGCATAGTGCAGTCATTTTGCCGTGCTACAAAAAAAATAGATAGACCTACGCTAATATGAATTTACAATTGCAAATGAAATTGCGATTACTCAAAATGATCTAGACAATAAAATAAAATATTATAGGTATACTATTGAAACTAGATAAGTAACAATTTGTTAGGTTTGTGTAAATAAGGTTTAAGGATTTCGATCTACACTAAAATAACTCTAAAATGGGAAAACAACATTTAATTAGTAATAAAACATAACGAAGTTTGGTATTAATTACAAATATACTATAACGAAAGAGAAAAAAAAAACAGAATAACGTTAATTAAGAAATAAACACAAAGGTAACAACGTAATTATTTTGTTTTGAGGATAAACCGATGGTATATATCTTTTTCAAATTAATGTATACTTTTGTTTTGTACTCAACTTGATACCGAAAGCGAATCTAACATTAAAAATATTTTGCGTGTCTGTCGTTTTATCCGTACATTTATATTTTTATAACATAATTAAATTCAAAACGTTACCATTGTCTTTCAGTTTGAACTCACAAAGGTTTTGGATAATATTCCTGAGAACGAAATAGATAATTTTTATTGTGAAATATCAAACATTTTAAATCTTATGATTATAAATACGAAAACGGGGAAAAGTTGAAGTCAAGCTCCAGTATGATGCAGCACACAAAAATATATAATATGTCTTTTTCTAAAATCAATATTTTATGGGATAAAAGTCATATGCATAGATATTCCATACACAATCACTTAAAAGATATTGTAGTGCTTTATATATCAATTTTCCTTCTAAAATAATTAACAGTCTCAAAAAAAATCCGTATCATACTTTATTGTTCTAAAAGGCAACAAGTTCAGGAAATTCTAATATTTTTATTTTAGTAAACCTTATTATGGATATAATAATATTTGAATAATTTAGAAGATCAGGTAAACAGTTGGTGGTGGAAATGATATTTCTGCATTTCTGCAATTTAAATGTATGTATTAAAAACATTGCTATTTTTATAGTAAGTACTGTCTTATCATATCAATTTTTTTTAAATACCGTAGCAAACGACACAGGAAATTTGATTTTTCGTAATGAATTAAATTTCCTTTAAATTGCCTACAGAAATTCTACTGTTGACTCAATGACGCAAATAAGCCTTAATATTAAGTCAAGAATTTGCAGGTTCGTTCATCACTGTTAACAAACTTTAATGTGACGAGCATTATTATTTATTTATTTTAGGGTCGTCAATATGACAATACATTAGTAAATATTTAAAAAGTGGGACTATTGTGATTCATTATATATGCAGTAGTATTTAAAGAAAGCCATGGCATGCTCCAACAATAAATTAAATTTTATTAATTCTAAATATTAAACTATTTTACATATTTAAAGATTTTTTTTTTTTTATGTCGTAGGTGGCAAACGAACAGGTGGGTCACCTGCTGTTAAGTGATCACCACCATCCATGGACACTAACAACCCCAAAGGAGTCGCAAGTGTGTTGCCATCTTTCGGAGGGGAGGGAAAGGGAGAGGAGAGGGGAGATGGGTCTCCGGCGCTCTCACTGACCGAACGAAACGCAACAATGCAAGCACTGTTACTTCACGTCGGTTTTCTATGAGAGGGTGGTACTACCCCGGACGAGCCGACCCATTCATTCTGAAACCAATACAAATTTAACATAATAATACGAAAACTAGAAACTTGAAACAGAAAGAGAAATAAAATTTTAAAAGTAATTGATACTTTAACACCATATTTTAAAATATTATGGTAATTAATAAAGTAACAAAAAGAGAAAAAAACAAATACTAAGCCTACTAAACTAATTAAAACTGTATTTTGTGAATAGACTGTTATATAGTTAGTAATATTGTCAGTTCTGAATTTGAATGCTAAATATCTATATATATACCTGTCCATATATGAGTCGTTACATTTCAAAATTAGGTAAATCCAATTATAATCGTTCATGTGTTTATTTTTTAAGTTTTCAATTTTTTATATATCGACAACGAAATTCAAATTTTGCCGTCCATAAGGTTTTTTTTAATAATCTTCATATATCACATGTAAAAAATTTTAAGATCTTGAAAAATAACATAGAATGATAAGAACCGTTGAAAGTAGATTTAGCTCATTTTAAAATGTATCGACTCCTGTCATCTATTCAATTATCACGATATAAGCTATTTTTACCATGTAATTAAATAACATGTACCTACATTTTGTAATAATCACAAGGGGTTAGTCGCTGACCAAGGATAATTAAATAAATATGATATTACATAAAACCAAGTGCATGTTCTTTATGTTAAATACCGGTATTTTTTTAGAAAACATTGCTGTTAATACTCCTAAAGACATAAGAGGGGAAAGAAGAGCTGTTATTTTATTTGATTTACCGGCCACGGCTACGGGTCATCGACGACAAGCAATGCAGCAGAGCTTGTTCTCTTTAATTAACATAATTGAAGACTCAACGCAAGTGACATTGGACGATGACAAATATTATTTTAAATGACTGATTAGTCTCAGCATTACCTTCATACGTATTGAAATATGATAAGTATCATTATTTTCTATTTATACACACATCAATAAAAATATCTACTATTTATTATAGTTTTGTTAACAAAAATAGTATTCACAAAGAATAATAATCGTAACAAACACTAATTATAATAGATACTCATACACGCTTGAATATATATATCAAACTGGGGCATAGACACAAGACTGGACACATATATTTACTAGCCGATACCCGCAACTTTGTCTGCGTTGTTTGTTACCTTAAAACTATATTTTAGTCCAGAGGAAAAAACATAAATAAACTGAAAGCAAAAATATACTTACTAAATTTCTTTGTAGACAATGTTATGGGTTAACTTCCCCTCTCGTGCGCATGCACATCTCACCGCTTGCCCCACTTCTCCATACCAAGAAAAGGCACATCGCCAAAAACGTAGTCCTTATAAAATTCATAGTTTTTTTTAGATTGTAATAAAAATATATTAAATGAAGCTATAGTGATAATTTGTTTTAGATAAGAACCAAGTGTATAACAAATAAAACAAAACAAAAAATATTAGAATATATTCAGTAATTTTTGCGTAATGTGCGCACAACCGCAAACCTCTATCATTGTAACCTATATATATATATATCAGGTGTTATGTTATTCGCTTACAAGATTCTAAGAAATAACAGTTTACGGTCACATTTAACATATTTAATAATAATATCAAGACAAATACTAATAAACAACAAAGAGAACCGTAGTTAAAGTTTGTTCTAAAACTTTTAAATCTATAGGAATGATACTTTTAAACGTAAAAAAATACACCTAGGTTGAATGAACAAAATTAAAAGGGCGCTTTTCAAGGTTAATCTTTACGTAACTGCTTATTGCCTGAATGTCACACGGTCAAACAAAGCGAAGCGGGACGCGGGCCGAAGTGCGGGCGCGGCCCGGAGTGTGCTGCATGGCGTGATTCATTCGCTTCCGTATTTTTTGCGTAAATCACCTGATTTTGAGTGTATATCAATTTTGCGTTTCTCCACATAATTCGGTCAAATATTAAGCACCTATCTTTTTAAATTGATTTAGAACCAGAAACGACTAATGATTGATCCAGTAAAAATACTGTCGGCGTCTAACCTAACACCCAGGTATATTAGTAGAAGATTGAATAACGTTAATTTAGTAAACAATACAATACAAACAATAACATTTTTACGATAACTAGTGATCCTCTAATGGTCCAAATTCGACCATAATAAGGGGTACAAAGTTCTATCTTCACATGTTAACATATAAGTAACATATTTATTACCTGTATTTCTTTTGTTTGTTTTTTTTTCAAATGGTAAATGTTAAAAAATTTACACGTTTTTACGTATATTGTAGACGTAATGAGCGTGAAGTATGATGAATGGAAATAAATGAAGGCCTGAACTCATCGATGTTATAGAAAAAAGACCTGTTTCCAAATATTTTCTATTGATAACATTAAAAACATAAAGAATATAGATTGACAAAAAGAAATAAGTACTGAAACATTTATCCTCGTCTTAGTTATATATATATATTAGGGTGCCCCAAAAAAAATGAAATTTTATATTTTTCGTGTCTCGTATCAAAATATGTAAATTTATAATGTTTTAAGAGTTCCCTCCAAACGGCAGGTAAAAAAAATGTAAGGGTCACTGCAAAATATTTAAAAATTTCCAAAATCGTCAAAAATTGTTTTTTTTTTAAATTATTTTTCTCATTATTTCATTTTGTACAAGAAAAATAATAAGGATCATGATAATCTCAAGTCGAAATTTTAATATTTATATATAATATATTAATATTTTATACACGAGTAGCGAGTTAAAGAACGCTTAGAATTTTGCGAGTAAACGTAACATACGGTTTAAATAGCAACGTCAAACCGAATTAGTAATGTAGCTACTCGTACAGAAACCAACAAGCATTAGCTAAAGCGACACTCGAAAGCTGTCTCACAAGAGCAACAGCCATTAATTAACTTTTGCGTTACAAAGCGTATTTACGTAGCAAGGCCACATTGCTTCGAAACGCACTCACTTGATGTTATTTTAATAGTATTCCACTAAAACTGTCTTACGTTAGAAAGGATTTACTTAAAACCTTGGCTTTTTAATTAGATACATAAGTGTTAAAGAGGTTAAAGAAACGTGTACTTTCTTATTAACAATAATAATATGTACTTTTATTTTGTATTATTCGCATTTTTTGTGCATTTCTATTAATCTTAATGCTTACATGAAATGTACGAAAATTTGATAATAAAAGTGTGTGTGTCCTTATGTACGCGCGTTAGAATTTATACTTCTTCGGCGTAACAAGATAAAAATCTTTTCAAACATTTTATCTTTCGCCTTATTCTGCGTTTGTAGAAAAAACGACACTTACAATAGAAAAAAAGTATTTAATACATTGAAAGTTTTAATACAAAGAAATACAAACAACAAATACAATTAAATAAAATGTTGACTATAGCTAACTTCAGGGTGTCGGTTTTTCGTGACGGTGTGCGCGCGCATCGTAAAAATTTACTCTCATCATTTTTCCCTAAAGCGCCAAAAGAAGTATAACTTCAATATAGCGCCATAACAAATAAGTACAACGACAGGGATTATAATTAATTAATCTTAAGTGGAATTACAAAAACAAGTACAACTGAAAAAAAAATAAAAAACTTATACAACATGAAATAGTTTAACAACAAACAGTAATTAACAACACAATCAAACAGAGCTAACCCTTCTCTTTTCACTACGTAATGAAATTAAAAAGAACCAAATAAATGCACATTCTAACAATCAGACAGGACCCAATTTAAACACAACAGTCTTGGTGTTCAATGTTTTGTTTACTTTGATACTATCCTCTGCCCGCGGCTTCGTTCGCGTGGAATAGTTGGTCTGGGCTAACGCTGACACGCAGCGGAGGCTCTCAAGAGGGAAAAAAAGATTTTGAAATATTCTTAATTGGTGCTCCGCTCCTATTGATCTTAGCGTGATGATGATAGCCTATAACCTTCCTCGATAAACGAGCTATATAACACTGAAAGAATTTTTCAAATCGGATCAGTAGTTCCTGAGATTACCCCCTACAACGTCTCAAAAACTTTACCTCTTTAATATAGATTAAATTATTAGTATAGATTAAAGGGTTACAATAAAATAATTTTACCTAATAATAAAAAATGTGTAAACAATTAAGGTGGTTTGTAGTGAGATGAAAATACATGAATATCCTTTCTAGTCTGATTCGCCTAGAACATCGCCCACGTGCACTGACGGAGACATATGCAAGGGGATTAATGAGATAAATTGCCATTCACTGACATCCAGTATATATAGAGTAAGACGGGTACAGCGAAAGGGGAATTCGTATTCGAGAGAATTTGCTAGGCTAATTACACACATAAGCAAATCCTTTGAACATTTAAATTAAGCAACGAGCTATAAAGCTAAATTATACTTACAGCTTTTACATATTTTAAAAGCAATTTGAAAGATTAAAAACATACATTTTCATGCTTAATTATTTAACTATGAAATAGTTACGTATGTAGGGATCTTCATTAACACTCGGAATGCTACACCGTAACCACACGTTTCTTTTAAAATGCTACGAATGAATTTTTACAATTTCTACCACCAATGACCACCGTGGTGTCATAAGAAAACAGTGCCCGATCATATATGACCACCGTGGCAGTTTAAGTGTTAAAAGCGGCAAACAACGACAATTTTGTATGATTGCGTCGAGATACCAGATGTAACCTCAGAAGTAAAACTATCGCTACTATGTTTATCCCATAACTAAGCGAAGTGGTAAGGATCTATTGGATCACAATTATATGTATGGTAATAAACTTGACGCAATACAGACTCCTTTTTAGGTTGTCGATTTTCAGGATTACCCAGAGCCGACAGCAGAATATTGACGACCGGCGATGCATTTCCGATCTATCGGCTTGGCCTTGGATTACAATTTGCTTATGATCAGTACTGTTACTTTGCAGTGTTATTATTAAAATATATAATTTCATAACACAAAAGGACATATTGTGAAGTGTGAAGTTATATGTCATAGGAGGCAAACGAACAGGTGAGTCACCTGATGTTTAGTGATCACCACCGTCCATAGACACTAACAATACCAGGGGAGTCGCAAGTGCGTTACCAGCCTGTGTTTGGGGGGAGGGGGAGGGGAGGAGAGGTAGGCTCCGGCGTTCTCACTGACAGAAAGAAACGCAACAATGCAAGCACTGTTACTTCACGTCGGTTTTCTGCGAGAGGGTGGTACTACCCCGGGTGAGCCGACCCATTCATGCTGAAACCAGTAATAACTTCGGCGTGGCTCTACCACCTACAAAATAACCTAACTAACAATGTCAATAAAATGATAAATCACAGTGTTATGTTTTAAAAGATGCTTGGTACCAACAAATGTCAATAGTAAATTATGAACTTATTATAATTATTATTCTTTTGTATGTAAGTCGAGTGACGATTATTTCATACGAAAAATAATATTATTACCATCCATTACCGAGACAATGTTTCTATACTACAATTTAAAGATCATACAGTGAGCTATAGAGAGGGTTTGGAGTAAATCGGCACTAAAAGAATCGCAATGAAACTAATCAATGAAAAGCGAAAACTGTGTCAGTGCACAGCTTGCAGCTAACTAATATGAAGTTACAATGTTTAAGCCACAATTGTCCTAAAACCAAAAATTGTAGAAATAGAAGAGTGCTCGACTGGAATTTGCTTTTTAGGAATTATTGTGTGCTATATACATAACCCTAGAGTAAATGCAGTATCGACTTTCGAAAGAAGCACTAATGATTCTTGGGTTGCATTTAGCGGCATCAATTATAGTATGTATTATGTTGATAATAAAGTAAAATTAAAGTGAAACTAGACTTGTTTATATCAGTGCTCATAATCGAAACGCGGCAAATAAAGAATAATTTTAAAATTACAATTTTATATTTTCCGCCTCTACGTCCCCTATTAAATTTAATAAAGAGGGTATTCGCGTAATCCTTTCCAGCTATACTCACTCGAACATCGCTTGAGCGTAATGACTGAGACGTATGCAAAGGGATCAATAAAATAAATTACCCTACACTGGAGGAACGGAAGAGAGGCGTGGGTTCGGGGGAATCTGCCGAGCTAATGGTGCGCGTGGGCATTATGCTCCACTTGCTTTAATTATTTACACTTTGACAAAAGCAAATTACGCGTATTGCCTGGATATATTTAAGCGGAGTTATTCTGTTACTTGAACTGGTTTATCGTAATGCTTCTACGTTAATCTGGTTTAAAAAGCAGCTTGTTCTTTGAGATATATAATATAATTATATATTATAAAACAAAATCCTCTGCTATGCCTGTCTGTTCGCGATATACTCAGAAACGACTGAACCGATTTTCATTCGATTTTCACCAGTAGATAAAGTAATTCATGATGCACTTTAGGTATATCAGGGTAGGATAACGTCCGCCGTGCCCATTAGTTTATTATATACTTAGAAATCGGAACAATTTATATTGATTATAAATTATTATAGAACCTAAAATTAGTTATTTTTATCTAAATGTTTATAATTCGTTTTTTATTATTGTCTTATTTAGACAACTTTCTTGCGATAAATAATATTTTTTTATGTTTTATTATTATTTTTAGGTATATAATACACCAAAATTGCAGCAAGGTATTCATTTTTTAAATGTTGTAAAAAATAATTTATTAAAGTAACATACGGACTTACAAGAGAGCCAGTGAAATAATAATTTTATTATCAGCTAGTAGCTAGTATCAGCATTAACTTTAAACCTACCACTGTTTTAAGATAAAAGCATCATAGATTTTCCACTCCATTAATCCCTTCATTATATTACCGGAATACAACGTCAGACGAATGGGAGCAGTTGGCGTCCTCGCAAATTACTCCTTTATGGGACCACAAATAACCGTAAATTTATGTAGATGGCTATCGAGTGCTCAGCGTTACGTAAAACGTGTTTAAGACAGTGGTGAGGGCGATAACACGAGAATAGTGTTAACATCTGCGCTTCGAGTTCCGTACGCCGAGCATAAACATCCGTCGAGATCATGTCTTCATTTGCATGTTTCAGGGCTGACGAAGTCGACGGCCGCCTATCCGTGCAGACAATGTCAATAGCATTGTTACCCGGATTTATTCAAAGTAAACACTCCAGATTTAGTAGCCGCTCTTTACGGTAAAACAAATAAACAAGCCCGCAACAAAGGGTCTCGATCTGAACGCGCTATCAAAAAGCTTGCTCAGTTTCAAAACACAACCATATTTCGCTATTTTCGTAGACGATATTGCATTACTAAATCGATAGCAGCGACACAATGCAGCCCTCGTTTGCGAGACCCATAAAAGTGAGATATAACAATAACCACCGACGAAGTGCATGCTCCGCTCCTTTAAAGTTCGCTATTAACGGTGCTGTTCAGAATAATCCGATGCATGGATTTTTAAACTAAACTCCTTATACCTGTTTCTAAAAAAATATAAAGTGTAATTACATTTTCAGATGCTTGAAACGTGTAAAAATTATTAAAAAATAATATTAAAACTAAAAATACTATACGGATAAGACAAAACCCATACATTTTCTCATAAAATAAGTGTCCTTACCAAAGTACACTATTTAATAATGGTTTAAGTAATTAAAGATATAAAATAGTATTGATAAAACGCCTTAATAAATAAATAATATATATATATATATATATATAAAATAAAATACTTTGAATAATAATTTTTAATTTTAATGTGATATGATACAAATATATAGACAATATCTAACCTCCAGTAAATGAAGAAGCACTATATGATTATCTATATATCTAACTAGCGGGCCCGGCAGACGTTGTCCCGCCCGGATTATGAAAAAATCCTATACAAATTATCCTATACAATACTAAAACACTCCTCATCAATCACTCTATACCCCGGTGAAAACCGCATGAAAATCTGTTCGGTAGTTTTTGAGTTTATCGCGAACAGACAGACAGACAGACGCGGTAGGGGACTTTGTTTTATACTATGTAATGATATACGTACAATAAGAATACAAATATAACGTGCCTGTACTTTTTCGATTTTCGTGAAAAAAAAATTGTCAGGTGTCTAAGAATAAATAATAAAATACATTTCAGTCATTTTTGGAAATGTCTGTCTGTCTGTCTGTCTGTTTGTAAGAGCACGCGTCACTGCTAAAGTACTGGGTTCACAATAAAACTTCACCAATAAAGTCATAAAGCGTATTTTCGAGAGTACCTTTTAGCCTTTATTTCATTAAAATCGGTCCACTCTATCAAAACTTATTGTAATTTCAATGACGGTTCGAGTTAAGTACGAGAGAACAGTAGTTATCTATACTACTATTATAACGCTGGAGGGGTTATTTGTTTGGTTCAACGCGCTAATCTCAGGAACTACTGGTCTGATTTGAAAAAATATTTCAGTCTTAGATAGCTCATTTATCGAGCAAGGCATTTATAGGCTATATATCATAATGCTGAGACCAACAGGAGCGGAGCAACAATGTAGAACGTTTCAAAATTGTTTTTTTTCCTTTTGAGAGCTTCCGCTACATGTCAGCAGGCAGTAAGCCGCAGGCAGAAGCTAGTCAATTTATAAAACTGTTTTGGAAAAGGGACACAATATATTATAAATAACGTAAGCTATGAAGAATTCATAGCGACTTTATTCCTTTTTCATCACAAAAGACGAGAGTCTTGAGTTACTAACTATGGGTCTTGTCCCAGTAAACCTTCAGACTATTTTTGCCGTTAAACATGCCTGTCACAACGCCCACACACGTTCACATACTAGGTGGACATAATCGCGAATCCCTATTTGAGCCCTATTTATATCTACCACTGTGCCATATTGTGTGGTAATATGAAATATATGGCCACAATCTTTGCGTTCAGCATGTTTTACTTAACTATTGTAATCAAAAATTAAATTATTAGTATATAAAAAAGTATGTGTGTACTGTAAGAAGAAGTATGTATGTAAGAAGTTATACTTCTTTAGCTTAAGAAAGACAGCAAATGCAATTGATAACTTGATAAATTGATATAATAATGTGATACTAATAATTTATAATGTAAACAAATAAAAAGAATACATAGCAACAGTTAACAAATACACATGTATGAATATATTTTTTTATCTTCACTGATACAAAATAAGTGTTGTAGATTCATATATATTCGAATAACTACCTTGAATGTGGATATTAGTTCTCACGAAAACTTAGCACAAAATTAGCAACCAACTTCATGGTGTCGTTTTTAGGTGTCGATGTACGCGCGCATCGTAAGTCACCTTTGTTCCCAAACGCACCTAAAAAATCGATAATATAAAAACAGGCATGTAGACCTTCTGACTAGATGGTGGTCGCTGTACTATATAAAAAAGGACCACCGCGCCGCCCTGATTTCAATCAATAACAAACAAAACAAAGTAGCTTTTATGTTTGAATGTATGTGAGCTGAATTCTTCAAAAATACGCAACAGATTCTGATACTGTTTCCACTACCATTTGCAACATTTCTGCCGGAAGATTTATATGTATAATAAAATATTCATCTTATATTTATAAAAAGCGAAACAAAAATATTATAACCAAGCAATTGAAATCATTTTGTGAGTTTACATTGCTTAAAATGGCTAAACTCTATGAGATACATCAGAATAACGTGCTACGTAATTGTACGTGTTAAAAGGGTCAACAGGAAGGTCCTTTGTGGTCTATATTTATCTCTTGAAGATAAGCTACAGTCACAATTTTTACCTTTTATATTTATACATTAAGGGATTCATTACGAACCTATTACTGACCAATAAATTTGGATAAACTCAAATTGCCTAACAGCTTGGGCAAGTATAATCATCGGAAGATCAATACATATACACATTATACATATACACATATACACATATACATATTACATAGCTTGTGCGTAATTGAGGCAGTTTGGTAGTGTATTATATAAGTAAATAAAAATGTATAATTTGATTGTCAAGCTCAACAACATACCTACTTCCCATGCTAGTATATTTCTTCATTCCATCGATAGTCGAATATTATTTTATTCGTCCTTTTCCAAGACGACATAAAGGCTGTGATTGTCGGTAGATTATCTTACGTCATAACCGTTATTCTAGTTTGTCAAAAATATGTCTAAACGGTCAGTGTAAGTTCAAACCACACTTAAACGTAAACTTATAAACGACTAACTTCTCTTCGCGAATTCGCTGTCGTCAATATAGATTTCCCCAGCATTACAAAAGTACTTCCTTTCCTATACCTTTAATAGCGTGTATGCAATATTTTATCATTCGTATTTAAAGTATTAGTTAAGATTAGTCGAGTCTAAAATCAAATTCACCCTCAAACTCAGCACCGCAGACTAATAAACGACAGTTGATCCATTATAATAATTACATAGAGGGTATGTTGTTTCTACGTAGTACATCCCTTCCTGATTCCCATGAGATATCAAGGATCCGGCCGCGTATTCCACGACTGTTTTCTGACACGCAATGCTCTCGTTAGCCGCATCATAAATAAATACGTAGCTGCTCTAACACAAGTATTACACACTGGATTGCTTTATTATTTTACTAACTTGTATTCGCGGCGTCACTAGCGTGCATGTAGATTTGATCTATCCCTCGGGAACAGTACATTTTTATCTTGACCTTTTCTGTTTCCCTATATATGTGTTTTCCATATATCATAATGATCGGTTAAGTAGTAAAAGAAACCATGAGGAACAAAGAACTAATATTCGCATTTATAATATTAATAAGAATATATAGCACGGTAAATACATAGTAAGCACGCGGCTATGGTGACGATGGATTAACCCGATATAAACCCGACCAAGTATAATCCAAGCATAACAGCGACCATCAAGAGATCGGTAATCCATCGTCACCATAGCCGTATAATCCAAGCATAACAGCGACCCTCAAGAGATTGGTAATCCATCGGCACCATAGCCGCGTCCTGCGATATAAAAGACGGCCGACAAATATCTTCTTCGATCTTCTCTATAAAATAATAGCAATAAATATAATATATAATAGCAATAGATAAAAAATTGCAGCTGCTGGGTAAACAAGGATTAATCCCAATACGCGAAAAAGTAAAAAAAATATCACTGTGATGCATTTTTACCATGTGTATGGTGATCGCAACCTATTCAAGTATTGACACCTCGCTTGGCTTCTAGGTATAGACCAGCTGATCTCATGGGTTCAAAATAGATTGTTCGTATTATATTGTTGATTGACTACTGCTCGCATCTTCTTTCGCATCTATCACAATATGAAACCTAATAATTATAAGTTATTGCCCATTTCACTTAAGATTTACATGGCTTTACATCGGTAAAAAAAACTCAGTTACATACCTCGCCTAACTTTTTGACCACTCCTGAGTATATATGGGCGGAACACAAATTTATATATGAATACATATCATATGTATTGAAACAACTTAAAAAAAACTGCCAATTTTAGATTTCTATAATAATATGCTAAATACATTTTGTATTAAACTTTTAACGATACTATGCGCAAGCCCGAACATAAATACGGCTATATTTTGAGCGAACAAAAAGATTGACGAAAACTGTACCTTGTACAAACAAACAAACTTTACCTCTATATGATATATGTGTGTATATGTAACAGTGTGGATATAATTAATAACTGCGATTATATATATTCGTTATGTAAAAGAACAGAATTATTATTACTAGTGGTCGACAGTCGACCATAGTTCATTGATTTTTTAAACTTTTTTTAGGGTTCTTTTGTCAACTTACTTCTATAATCAAAGGTTTTTATCATGGTTACTCAGTTATTATAAAATAATAGTTGTATATTATAATATCACTGTTGAATGTAGAATAAAAAGGGTAATTGGAACGTAAGAGTAAAATAATACAAACAGTCGAGCATAGCAACCTCCTTCACAACCTTTTTTGAAATCCTTTATTGACAAATGTCAAAATGACTTTTTTATTTACATGTGTGTATATGTTGTGTAAAATTGAAGTATTAGTGTGAGTAATGCATATTTTAATTAATTTAATGTTCTTCAAATGCATTTTATATAAAATAAATAGCCTTCTGCACTTCTCCTCCATATAAACTTTAACTACGCCAAATTTCACGTTCATCCGTTCGCCCAATTCCGTTAAAAAGGGATACAAAGTTTAGGTTTCACATATTAATATATATGATGATATAGGAATCTGAATATGATATGAAGGTGGAAATAAAACGTGTAAAATAAGAAAATGTATTTCGAAAAATTATACTTTTTTAGTAAACCCTCTCTATTTACAATCTATAATAATCACACTTGTTCATAATTATACAAAACAATAAATCATTCGATACACATACGTTGTAGCCCATGTAGTTAATTAAAAGATTAAATGAATTAGTTATTATAATTTTAGCTTTAATTTAGCATAAATACCTATGTTTCAGTAAATACTTGAAACTAATATAACAATAATTGAAATATAACATGTGCGTCTGGAACAAGCGAAATGAGGGCTGCCACTGTATCGTAAAAGGTTTTAATGGGGCCCATAACAGAGGCTGCTTTCAATTTATGTGTCCTCGTGACACTCCACTCAGAATAAGTTATTAAACTCGTAGTCATACGACTAATTAGCTGTTTTAAGAGCTTCTCTACGTTAAACTATGCACATTAGTACATATTTTAATTTTAATAAAAAACAGAGTCAAGTTAAATGCTGCGGGGGGGTGGTAGGGCTTTACAGCCTGACTGGGTCGCAATCACCATGTATATGGCGTAAAAGCACGTCATAGTGATTCACTTCTACGGGTCGCGTTTCGGGATCAGCCTGTGCATATACAGCTTTTCGCAGGCCGGCATGACAGCGGCGACCGGCGATGGATAGTGTGTCACTCGGTGGTCGCCATTGTTTTTGGATTGTACTGTGCTTACCATCAGGCATAGAGCAGTCACTTTACCGTGCTACAAAAAAAAAAAATTGGATTATAACATTTTTAATCATCATCATCATTTTAAATCCTAAGGAGGTTTGATGTCAGGCAGGCGGCCGATCGTAAAAATTAAGCCAAATCATATACCACAACATGACAAACGTGTTGTACCGAACCTACTTATGTGGGATAAGGATAAGAAGAAGAAGAACAGATTATATCATTCTAGCAAAACTGCTCCTTTAGATTTCACATAAAAGAAGGTTTAACTAAAAATGTACGGTTTTCGAGTTTTCACCAGAGAGTAAATTAACCTTGCGAGAAGAATACATCGAATTCAACAGCCACTTCAATACGACCAAAACTACCAAAATAGACGATTTTTTATTCAAACGTAGTCTGCGAATACTCTCATTTGAAAAAAAATGCATTACTTTAGTTTGGTAGTTTTGTCAGTAATATTACGGTTTAATTCAGTTTTATGCTAAATTTCGTAGTGTTGTTAATGTGTCTGTATTGAAATTAATTTGTAACTTATTTTATATTTAAAAAAAAACTACGAATTTTTTTAAGATGCATATTTATCTTTCTAATGACGATATTTTATACACCATACGACCAAATAGCAATATAATTACACAACTTATCCCCACTTCAAGAAATTTTCCGTTTATGTTTAAAATAAATTTAAATCGTCAAAACATGGTCAAACTCCAAACGAATTTTCCCACAAATATGATTTTCGGGTTACTTCTTTTTTTGTTTAATGTGTGAGATTTTTTTAATAACATTATTTGAACAAAAGATTATTGCGTTTTAGTTAATGTATATACGGCAAACCAAATTTATGTGTAGGAAATAAAACACAGCAACCGTATTTACTAAAAGTTAAATTCGAGTATACATTTCATAAAGGAAAAACCAACACAGGTCCTAAACAACCACAAGGTACATTAACAAGTCGTTTATTCTAAGTACCAGTACTTTTCGACATTATGTCGAGAGAACAAGACTAAAGTTTTCGTATATTTTTTGTTAAAATATTATATTAAATTGGGATATATTAATATACTGTATTTATACTTTTACTAAACAATAATACAAAAATTAATCAATAAATGGATATAAATTATTGAACCAACCCTGTCAGTTTAGCAAAGACTGCTGCTACTGCTCTTATGTAACGCTAAAATAAGTGGAATATATATCATTACATAGCATATAACAAAGTCCCCTACCGCGTCTGTCTGTCTGTCTGTTCGCGATAAACTCAAAAACTACTGAACGGATCTTTATACGGTTTTCACCAGTAGATAAAGTGATTCACGAGGAACGTTTTGGTATATACTTTGTCCAGGGTTTTTTTTATAATCAGGGCGAGACAACGTCTGCTGGGCCCGCTAGTTGAGTATATATATAACATTATCATCATCGTCAGCCCGTAAGAGACTCATTGCAGGGGCATAGGCCTCTTCCCGAAGGAAGGAATGGGCTTTATCATCACGCCAGCCCACGGCGTATTGGCGATTTCAAACTTTAAGAAATTTACAGTTTTGTTTTCCCAAAAATATAGTAGTACTACAAGAACATTCCTCAGGTTCGGGTTTCCTTACGATGTTTTCCTTCACAGTCAGCCGCTAGTGTTACCTATTTAAATTTATAAACGTACTCGAATTCCGAAAAATTCGTTGGTACATGCCGGGATACATGGAAATGATATTCCATCGGTAAAACCACTACTAAGGGTAAAATTATAGTCAAGGCAAAAGAAGTTAAAGTCGAATGGTTTTCAAAATAAACACCATACGTTACAAAAGCTGGACGGTATCGTAGTACCCCGACTGCACAGGTTAAATATTCAGACTGTTGTTTTAGGGTAGTGTCAACACGAAAGCTGTTCCAAGACAACATATTAATTGCAAATAGCCAAACCCTACTTACACTGTTTACTAAGGTCAGTCACTAAGTCACCGTGGTTTTCGCACGCCAATATCTTAAATCAGTTGACTTCAAAAACACATCGGACGTCGGTAGACATCTTTATTTCATACTAGCTATGCCCGCGACTTCGTCCGCATGGAACGTTCTCTAAAAAACAGCGATTACTAAAATCATTCGAATGTTTTAAGTCCAATTGCTTATCTACTTTTCATCATTAAAATTACAATTAGTTTCGATATAGTAAACCGATTTAATGAAACAAAGATTAAACGCTACTCGAGGATTTAGGTACTTTATAATTTTCTTGGAGCGGTTTTATCGTGAACGCAGTACTTTAACAGTGATGTGTGTTCAAAGAAATAGACAGACAGACATTTCTAAAAATGATGGAAATGTTTTCGTTTATTTACTAGCTGTGCCCGCAACTTCGTCTGCGTAGAAGTTAATGAAAACAGTAACGCAACTACTTTAAGACTCAACGATATTTAGAAAACTAATTTTATTAAATACCGAAACAACACACGATCTGATAGAACTCTAATTGATATTCATCTTCTACAATGCAATGTGACTATTATCTAGGTTTATGTTTTAGGAAAAAATCTTGTCACCTTTGTTAGCAAACATTTTTTATAGAATAAAATAAATGTAACAACATATAAGTGACAGTTTCGTTTACAATATTTTTCATACGTGGTTGATAGTTACGCATAAAAATGTCATGTAGCCGTAGCGTGGTTATAACGTACTGGACATTATATGGTCCGACGGAGTCGACTGTTCGGAACACAGCGATCAATTTTTTTTGGTATTTTTTTAAAGTAGCATAGGGAATTATAGCTTACATTTTTAGCTAATCTGTCTGCTATATATAGCACAAAGACAATTTACCAAAATCCGTCAATAATTTCATTAACTACAAATTTTTGACTTTCGTCCGTTATCCTGGAGAATCCCTTGCGTTTTATGAGACAAAAAGTATCCTAGATTGTAACCTTGTAATATTAGTTATCACTGTGCTAAATTTCGCCAAAATTGGTTCAGTACTTTCAGAGTGATACGTGTTCAAAAGGGACAGATAAACAGGCGGATCCTGGAAAATCCCTTGCATTTTATGAGACAAAAAGTATCCTAAATGTAATATTAGTTATCAATGTGCTAAGTTTCTTCAAAATCGGTTCAGTACTTTCAGAGTGATGCGTGTTCACAGGGGCTTACAAACAGACAGACAAAAATGTTAAAAGGGTTATTTTTGCTTCTATATTCATAACAAAGTCTACCCGATTATAATTTTCAAAAAATATACAATGTACAGATTTGGCCTTGTTACAGTTTTATTATAGTATAGATATATATATACACAGGTATGATTCGCTATGAAATTATTTTTCCATATTAAAAATTAGAACGCCTCGCAAAGCCGACACGAGTGGTAATGTATGAATTCGGGACAAATTCAAAACATTCTAGAACGAAATTCTTTAATACCAGCTTTATATATTGTACCTACATTTTATATCTCACTGTGATATATGAATACATTATATGTAATATTAATATATTATGTAAGTATATTTTTAGAATATTATCCGAATAGAGATGTGTTAAATTGTAAATATGTGACGTGCCCAAATGAATCCTAATTTATTATTAACTAACATTTCCCGCGGCTTCACTCACGTTTTTTTTTTAACTTTATTTTTGGCAACCAGTCTTTTAGATTATTACTGCCATTGTCGAGTAGTTTTTTTTTATGTCATAGTTGGCAAACGAACAGGTGGGTCACCTGCTGTTAAGTGATCACCACCATCCATGCACACTAACAACCCCAGAGGAGTCGTAAGTGCGTTGCCATCTTTCGGAGGGAAGGGTTAGGGGAGGGAAAAGGAGAGGAGAGAGGAGAGGGGAGGGGAGATGGGTCTCCGGCGCTCTCACTGACCGAACGAAACGCAACAATGCAAGCACTGTTACTTCACGTCGGTTTTCTATGAGAGGGTGGTACTACCCCGGGCGAGCCGACCCATTCATGCTGAAACCAATAATAGTTTCAGCGTGGCTCTACCACCATTATAATAGTTAATAGTATTACATCTTCCATTCCATTTTTGGCAACCAGTCTTCTAGTAGACTATTACTGCCATTGTCAAGTGAGTATCGATATTGCAAGTTTCTTGATATAATTTCAATAACTTTCCATGGAGCTTTTGTAGCATCTCAGAATTCATGGTCCGTGGTATTATATTCCATTCACTTATGCACAATAAACAAACTATATTACATAAAACACCACCAATTTTACACAATATAGAGTCAAGTAACACAAGATTATGAATAAAAAATAAAATCCACTACATGACAGACCAAGATCCCGCCAAAAACTCGCTTCGCTCACGTTATTAAACGTAACCTCCAGAAACAATGCTTCTTTCTGAGTGAAAGCATCGCTATGTTCTTTTCTGCATCCCTTAAAACGTGTGAACACAATTCCAAGTGGTTAAAGTTGAAAACGTAACAAATAAACAAATTTTGAAACAATGAGACTAGTTAATAACGTGTTCGGACGCCGCGTCGAAGGACGTAGGTTCAAATCTTGCAATTTTTTTTTTTATGTCAAAAGGCGGCAAACGAACTGGTGGGTCACCTGATGTTAAGTGATCACCACCGTCCATAGACACTAGCAACACCAGGGGAGTCACAAGTGCCAGCCTGTGTATGGGGGAGGGGGAGGGAAAGGAGAAAGGGGAAGAGAAAGGGGGAAAGGAGATGGACCTCCGGCGCTCTCACTGACCGAACGAAACGCAACAATGCAAGCATAGTTACTTCACGTCGGTGTTCTGTGAGAGAGTGCTACTAGCCCGGACGAGCCGACCCATGCATGCTGAAACTAGTAATAGCTACAGCGTGGCCCTACCACCTTCAAAAGCGAAGCCTGCGGTGAAAAAAAACATCGTGGTGTAACCATGTATGTAGGGTTTTTTCTAAGTCCGTCTAGATAACTACCAACATCAAATTAAAAATCTGCCGCAAAGAACACCTGTTGGTGTGTTGCGACAGCGGTACTTGAGAACCAGCTCCTCTCTAGCTTTAGCATATTTACCATCGTAGAGTCCATCTTTATTTAACATAACATGAGATTATGGTCAAAACGTTAAAACATATCTTTATATATAAATTTATTCTATACGCGTATATGTCACCGAACTCCTCCAAAACGGTTGGACGGATTTTGATGAAATTTTGTGTGATATCCAGTGGATCCGAGAATTAGATTCACAATTGGATCCGGTAGGTGGCGCTGCGGTTGACTTTTAGGGTTTTTTTTCATTATCAAGGCACGACAACGTCCGCCAGGCCCGCTAGTAATGTATAAATAAAATAAATAAACTAACATTCATATTTATAATATTACTAGCGGAACCGGCGGACGTTGTCCTGGCTTCATAACCAAAAAAAACCTATAATTCAGCCGCATCACAACCTACCAGATCCAATTGTGTATCTAAAACATTCTTGAATCCAACCAAACACTAAAAAAAATTCATCAAAATCTATCCAGCCGTTTAGGAGGAATTGAGACACATACACATCTTTGTAGGTGGTAGAGCCACGCTGAAGCTATTACTGGTTTCAGCATGAATGGGTCGGCTCACCCGGGGTAGTACCACCCGACCCACAGAAAATCGACGTGAAGTAACAATGCTTGCATTGTTGCGTTTTGTTTGGTCAGTGAGAGCACCGGATAGCCACTTCCTCTCCCCTTCCCCATCCCCCACTCCCCTCTCCCCCAAACACAGGCTGGCAACTCACTTGAGACTCAGGTGTTGCAAGTGTCTATGGACGGTGGTGATCACTTAACATCAGGTGACACACATGTTCGTATGCCTAACATATAAAAAAAAACGGGCACAAGAATTATATATATAAAGATTTATGATTCGGTTTAACTTAAGTGAACAGAATAATAGTTCTCTAAGGATCAAACTGCTAATAATTACGTTACAAGCAAAAAGTAATTACTATTTCATGACGGCATATTAAAGATAATTCTAGTAAATAGGTGTATAAGTTGTTTCTGTAAGGGTGTTAAATACCTAAGTCGCCGGCTGCTGTAAACGCTTACAGCAAACTCTGTATCGAGCTAATCGAATTGACCTATAACTTGGCTACGAGCTTATCGTAAACACGGTCCACTTTATTATCTGTACCAGATTTAACAGCTCGCTAACTCGCACCACTGGAAACTAATGTCGAACTCACTAATTATGACCTGTAGTCATATGGGGGAAACTACACTAATAATTTAAGTCGTTATTGTTGAGTAATGGTCATAATAAGTAATTATAAAAGTCGTATGGACTGCCGACAGAAGTAAAAACTTAATTTAAATAACTGTGTTCTCTTTTGAATGATTTATTTAATTTTCATAATTTATATATTGAAATGATTAACATTAGTCTGATTTTCACATATATTGGCACTCGGAACAATAATTATATACATTTTTATACAGTTTATTAATAGATCGAACATATGATGGGCTGCAATGTTAGACGTACACAGGCCACTACGCGTAGCTAGTCTGACGTAAGGAGCACAAGCACAAAACGTTCGGTCACGCTTTACTAGCATGTCATGACGCGAAACCATAACTTTATCCCCGTCAAAGATACCGCTCAACGCGGCTAAAGTTTTCACATCATAAAGGCAAACCATTTCGAATAACGACGTAAAATGAGCACACAATATTATTATTACCAGTTACACACAATCACCAAGATGAAAACGATACGATAGTTCGTGTTTGCATTTGTATTTTGAGTTCGCATCCAACACAGTTTTATTAATTTCACGCGTTTGACCAACCCCTGCCACTGTCAGTCCGTGCTTTAATTGAATCGCGAAGTGGACGCGTGATATACGAGAGTCGAATGTGCCGTCGCCGCCGGCAGTTCGACCCGCTTCGTACAGTTAATACCGCATAAACAATTATGGCGATGCCATTATACACGATCAATTCGATGAACACTTGAATCGAGAGTATTTTCGCTGGTTAAATTTAAAGACAAGTTAATTAGGTAACAAGAACATAAACCTTTTATAGTTTTGTATAAAATCTGCCTCAAGGATTCAATTTAACAATCTGCCGTCATAATATGTATTTATAGCACTGAGTATATTTATGTGTAGTGTTGATTATTATTTATTTTTGTTTCTTTTATTCTATATTATTATGCGCTATGATCATATAAAAAAGTGTACACTGTTATAACACAATCAAAATCAATTGTAATTATGATTTTCTGCAGTGTGGTAGACCATTGAATCACGACCTTATGGCGAGAAATCAGATATATAGCAATTAACTTCGGAGCTTTGCGCTTTGAGATTATCTAATTAAAACAGGGCTATCTAATGATATGTTTAATAGTGTACACCTGTAATTGATTAATATGTATCAATATTTAAATATACATATTTTTGAACTATTATATCATTACAAACATTGAATTCTGCTATGCGAGATGTTTCTTAAAGAAAGACGTTTATCAACACGGTGACTTACCAGTCCAGTCACCACAAGAGTGTCACCCACTCTCATATCCTTAGCGATGTCCGCTGTGCACAGAGAAAAAAAAACAAAAACATAAAATATCTTTTTTTTTAATGAATTGCTAGTACACCGATACTTCATAAAACTTCCAAACTTTCCAACTAACTAATATCGTACGTTTTGTTACGTTCCAAATTAACAAATTTGTGACTCCTTAGTACCATCCGGGAAGCATGTGTAGGGGAATGGGAGGTGCGCTCCCTGAGGACGCAAGTAACATCAGCTCCCCATTATGAATAATCGGTATATACAGGGATTTTTTGTCACTTCTTTTTTGGGAGCACGCTAATTTTCGAAAGTTGTAAGTTCGTAATTTTTTAAATCTCAAAAATGTACACCTTGTTATTTTGGGTACTTGTGGCATATAATTAACGAATTAACGAAATTCACGAAATACATTGAAATCAATTTTATTCAATTTACTCTGAAACTATGGGTCCAATCTAAAAAGTGCATTTATATGTATTTCTATTGCTTTTCATTCGGGAAATCCTTGTTTTTTTTTTAAATTACGACTTTTATATTTTTAGTGCCCTACGACTACCTCTACAAAAGAGACAAATCACCGTGCGATGCGGTAACTGTTCAGTTGACCTATTAAAAATATATCCGAAAGTTTTTGTAAAGAATACCAAGAGTGTTTTTTATTTAACTATTTCAATTTTTCAGTTTTTATTGCAATTTTTCGATACTTACGAAATTGTCTTTCAGGACACTACGTGCCCCCACAAAAAAGGCCTGGATATATATATATATATATATATATATGTCGTCCAGTTTGGCGGTCATTTGGAAAGCAAAGCAATGCTGGCCTCCAAAAAACTAGGTGTCCTTAATAGGGCAAGACAGTATTACACACCAGAACAACGTTTACTACTTTATAAAGCGCAAGTCTGCCCACACATGGAATACTGTCCTCACCTTTGGGCTGGAACGCCTCATATCAGCTGCTTTCGTTTAACCGCATCCAACGTAGAGCGGCTCGAATCGTCGGCGATGAGGTAACATCTAATCGGCTCGACTCATTGGCATTGCGTCAGGATATCATCGCTCGGACCTCTTTGCGTCCTTTATCGCCTTTCCACGAAGAATGTTCAGAGGAGTTGTTTAGATTTATACCGCTACATTCCATTTTCGTACAACCCGCCTGAAACTGAAATGTTATCCACACCACCTGGATGGGTGGAGGTCTTCCACGGTGAGGTTTTCAAGGTAATTTCTGCCTCGTACTTCGACCCTGTGGAATCGACTCCCAGTGGCGATGTTTCCAAACAATTGCGACTTATATGCCTTCAAAAAACGAGCGTACACTTCTTTAATCTTTAAAAGGCCGGCAACGAACTTGCGACTCCGCTGATGTTGCTAGTCTCTACGGACGGCGGTGATCACATACCATCAGGTGACCCGCCTGTTCGTTTGCCTGCTATAGTATATATATGCATCTAATATTGACAAAGTACAACTACAAAGTACTGTATAGGCTATCTTAAAAAAGTTGCTATACCCAAATAGTTTTTACCTATTTTGTACTAACTAGCCACTAGTTACACTGGGCTATATTTTTATTCTATTAGGTTACTATAGCTTAACGCTGATGAAACCGCGGATAATTATATAGTATTGCCGAATATAATACATATACAATATCACTCTATGATGATACAATTTGACAGGTAAGTAATAAAGCACGATTTTTGAAAAATCATTCGTAATTTATTTCGTTCAGATGGTCAGTGTGGCGGCGACTGGAAGTCGCGGAACGTGCAACCAGCAATCGGCCGATTGCCTGCACTGACATAAAACACGAACCCGTCAAATTTTATGTTTTCTTATAATCTCGATAACGACGACGTGTGAAATATAAGACCGAAATAAACATAAAATTCTCTCGAACCGCTTTTTTATAACTCGGCAAATAAGTCATTGTCAGGAGTTCAGGGTTTATTCTCCATGATTGCGTCGTAAATGCAAGCGGAGCGACTTGTTGTGCGAACGTTTATTGAAATAAGATTCTGCTTTTGTAATATAATTTATAAATAAATATACGTATGGATTGGAAACCTACTGTATTATTAATTTCGTTTAGATAATATGTATTATTTTATTTTTTTACATTATAATCTACTTAAAACAATTTATTGCTTACTAAAAGACAACGTTCAGTGTAAACAGATAGCTCTAGAACAGCTATAGTCAGCCTGCGGTCCACCGGGTTTTTGTAGTTGGCCCACCCAATTATACTTTATTTTCAATTATTTTAAATTCAGGAAAACTATGAGCACGCTGATTACATTAAGGTGTAAGGGGTGTCAAATAACATCTAAGACTTGAGACATCCAAGCCAACCTCACCTGCACGTGGAGCACCCTGCTGAATAATGAATGAGGCAATGGCGAAAGCGGGGTGGTAGGGTTTTACAGCCTGAGTGCGTCGCAACCACCATGTATGTGGCGAAAAAGCCCGTCATAGTGATTCGCTTTTGCGGGTCGCGTTTCGAGATCAGCCTGTGCATACCCAGCTTTTCGCAGGCCGGCATGACAGCGGCGACCGGCGATGGATAGTGTGTCACTCGGTGGTCGCCCTTGTTTTTGGATTGTACTGTGCTTACCATCAGGCACAGTGCAGTCAATTTGCCGTGCTACTATAAAAAAAAAATTGATCTTATATAATCCAATCGCAATTCGTTCCTTATGATATAAGGATTATATATACCATGCTTGTTTTATTGAACAACCATTTGCTACTACACTAATACAGTATTATTTTATTTTATTTTATATTATTGGGGGCAAACGAACTTGCGGGGATTGGATGGCGGCCATCATTTGGATGGGTAATCGCGATACGTTTGCGTTGTATTGTATTTTTTAATTCAAATTTTTCCCTGTAATACAACATTTTCACGTCTATTGTGTGTCCTTACGACATACTCTGTTTTTTTTTTATTTAATCTCTTAGTTCTTAAACACGCTGAGCTACAGATATGAACAACTTTCTGAAGACTTGGAACTAGAAAATTTAATATTACTGATGCATTTACTTCGCATAATCAGAAAGTTCTGAGTATTTGATATGCTTATATTTAAACTCTTACTTCTTTGCCAGGTTCGCTTTGTGTTCTTCGATAATATACTCATTTAAATAAAATTATAGTGTTTGTGTTTGTCCAGCTTAGTCTTTGGAACAGCTAAGCCGATTGTGACTAGACGTTTACTGGTAGATAGAAGATTCTTAGTACGCTATCACTTCTTAGCTACTCAACCGATTATCATGACAAAAACGGGATTAAATATCGGTTGATAATTACGATAGTTGAATATCACAGATTCTGATTATATATTATGATTATTTGTATCATAATCTATAGAAGCCCTCGTAATAAAAATTGAAAGGCGTTTACCGGTACTCACTACTGGTTAGGCAACAAGTAGTCGGTAGTCGCAATAACTCCGTGTCATGTTGTTCTGCGCTGACGCAAGTCCCGCCCTACGGCTAATTGCCGCCTACCTGTTTGTCTATACACTCATTATTGGAATACGTTACAGTTAACAAGAAAAATTCATTAAGTAAATAAATTATAGACAAACAGTTCAAACATTAACTCGTTTTCAACACAAAAATCAAATTGTAAATTCATGGAATTATTTTCATTTTATTGATAAACTAGCATTTGCCAGCTGCTTCGCTCGCCTAAATTCAGCCTACCACTCAAGCACACTACTTTTTGTTCTTAATCAGAGGTATGGCCTTTTCTGTATCTTTTATACAATCTATACTAATATTATAAAGAGGTAATGTTTGTGAGTTTGTGACGTTGTGACGTTTGTAAGGTGTAAATTCAGGAACTACTAAACAATTTTTGAAATTTTTTTACTAATAGAAAGCCACATTATTTGTGAGTGTTATATCATCACGCTAAGACCAATAGGGGCGGAGCAACAATGAAGAATATTTCTAAATCGGGGTTTTTTCCATTTGAGAGTTTCCGCTGCATCTTAGCCCAAAGTAACTATTACACGCGTACGAAGTCGGGGGCAGAAGCTATTAACTAATTATATTATCTACCAATATTATAAAGACGTAAAGTTTGTGAGGTTGTGGAGGTAATATCTGGGGAGTCGGAGAAAAAATGGTCGAACGAAAACGTTTCTTACGAACTGTTATCCGTGAACTTAGAAATAGATTTTTAAAAAAACACTTTTTAGAATACACATTTATTTTCAATTAAATCACTTAATTAAATCATTTACTATAAATTGAAGTTGAATTGTCAACCAGCGTGTATGGGATCTAGAACCGGACTGACTGTAAGGGATGGGTGTGTCAGTGCGGCAAACAGTAGGAAATGCTGACAGAGTTGAAATAGTGAAGTAGTAAGGAAACTGGTAAATAGTAAAGGGGTATAACACCTCCCCCAACAAAAGTGAACTCACGGTTAAAGTGAGTTTGCTTAAAAGAAGAGTTTATAAGATATTAGGTAGCGCGTAGGAGGGGTGGTGTGTTTGGAGCAGAATGCGGAAGGGATATATTTTCGGGAGCTGGTTCATCACGTTTATTAATTAAAAATGAACATTTATTACTAAGTTTAGCAACTATAACTATAACTATCATTATCGTAACTACACTAATACAAAATCCAGTATAATTGAGGATAGTGTCATCTGGGAGCGGCATATCATTGGTCGTTGTGAAATCGGGAATGTCAATAAGTTGAATATTATCTAAATTTACGTTTTTGATTTTGGATGAAGAAATATTAATATTTAATTTTGAAAATGTGTTTATATTGCAACATGAGTCATTTATAATATTAAAATTTGAGATAATAGGATTGGTAATGATCTTAACATTTTCTTTTGCTTCTAATCTAGTTTCTTTACAAAGTGCGTTGCAATTTGGTTCTAAAGTTAAAATACCTGTTCCTGAAATGACATCTTCCTTAACAAATTTTTTATTACAATTAATTGTAAGCTTGACAGGATTCGATTGGGTAAATATCCAATTGTTGCCGTTTAATTTATGCCAGATATTTACATTACCAAAAATAAAATTTGTTTTACAATTGTTAGGGATGCTGTCGATAGCTTTGGTCATTATGTTAATTTCACAAGTTGGATTAGTTATTACACTGAAAACATCAATAGACTTACAAATAAAGAGTTTGCTTATAACTAGTTTACACATTATATCTAGGTTATCTAAATAAAAATATGTACTGCGATCTTCGCTCAGTACTACATATGGTTTGTGTGGTTTTATTAATGCAAAAGAGTTCGGTTTTTTACTATTATGTGGAACTGGTATAGGTACAGATTTAAATAAATTATACGTGACTAAATCAACCACAGGCATTTTGATCACGAATATTAATTTATCATCGAGAAAGTATGATATAATATCTGACAGGTTGATCAGTAAATGGATGTTATCTAAATTCAAATCCAAGGGTAGTTCCTTGTGTTTTGGTAAATTTTTTAAATTATTCATCAATTCATTAAACAACTGCTGTGGAGTAAGAATTGACGGATGCAGTGTGTTAGTTTTCGTAAATAGAATGCTATTTACAATGTCTTCCATTTTATGTGAGAATATTAATAAATGAGCGTGCAATACATTCAATACTTCGTCTAAGTTTCCTCTAAAGGAAATAGAATTAACAATTTCGGAAACGTTCTTAACAGCTAAAGATATTTTGTCCATCGCATCATTTAATGAGAACTGATTTTTGTTTAGTTCCGCGATAGACGAATTGAAGTTGGAAATGGCTACATTTGAAACGAAAATGTTCCGAGAAAGGCTTGTAACCAATTCTTTATTAGTGTTCTGTAATTTCCTAATAGCACGATTGTATTTTAAGGCATCGTTTTCATCTAGGGTGCCGAAAACGTGTTTAAAAACTGTGCCTACAGCTGAAAACCATGCGGATCTCTTTGAGTGTGTTGGTAAAAGGTGTGAGATTGAATTGTAGTCACGGATGATGTCCTTGAATAGGGCATCGAGGGGTTGAACCATATTATTGCATTCGATGTTATTTAATGAATAGCTTTGTTGGCATAAATAGCGTATTGTGCCGAAGACGGCTTTTATGTTTTCGATATGGGATGTTGCAAATGAAATATCTACTGGAACTAAAATGTGAACATGATCTCGTATTATTTTTACTGTTCCGGAAGGGTCGAAGAAAATACCCGGACTGTCGGTGATGGGTTGAACAAATTCTTGGGATGTAGCAAGCAGAAATTGCACTGGCAGTACAATTCTGAAAAGAAAATTATAAGATTTAAGTTTTTAGGTATGGTGAGTTTAAACAGAGTTAGCAGTAGCTAGTTTGATTTGGTCGAAATGATGTCGGACATGTTTATTATTAATTAAGAGGGTCGCAGTGTTATTATCGTGTAATTTTATGATTTTGTACGGACCTTTCCATAGTGGAGATAGTGCTTTTCTTAGTCGTAAGTGGTTTTTTAGGTAGACGAGATCTCCCACATTATATGTTACGGTTTTTGTGTGGTTGTCGTAATAGTTCTTAGATTTTTGTTTTGCCCTTTCGATATTCTCAATAGCTTTATCTCTTGAAAATTTCAAACGGTGACAAAGCATCTTTAGGTATTCTGGGTAAGTAACATTAGGTTGTGAATCATAGATAGAGTCGGGTATGTAAGGTTTGTGACCAAATACAAGTTCGTGAGGAGTATAATTTGTTGTGCAATGAGTACTAGTATTGTAGGTTAAGATAGCAGTGTATACGTAACGGGGCCAATTATTCTGGTCTTCATTCACGAAAGATTTTAGGTACTCCTTAAGGGTGGAATGGCTACGCTCCAGCGCGCCTTGTGTCTGTGGATGATAGGGACTTGCCCATAATTGTTTTATCCTCAGATGATCACAGGTTTTCTTAAAAAGCTCTGCGGTGAAATTAGTCCCTTGGTCCGTTAGGATAGTTTTCGGTATCCCAAACAGAGATATGAAGTGTAAAATACATTCGCTAGTTTCTTCGGCTGTCGCGCATCTTATAGGATATGCCAGAGAATACTTGGTGAGGTCGTCCTGTAGGGTCAGAATGTATTTTAGTTTCGCTGTTCCTGCTTCAGGTAATGGTCCAACGATATCCATTGCGACACGTTGAAAGGGGGCAGTTGACGTCGTGGTAATTTGCATAGGAGCTTTGTGGATTTTCCTTAGTGCTTTGTTTTCTTGACAAGATTTACAGGATTTTACGTAAGTTTCAATATCGCTGCGCATACCCTTCCAGTGATATTTTTCTTGAATCCGCTTTAGCATCCGGTCACTCCCTAAGTGTCCAGCTATGGGAATGTTATGATTCTCGTAAAGGATCTTTTTGATTTCGGCGAGAGAAGGGAATGTAATAGTATTACGATGGATCGAGACAATGATGTTGGTATTATGGAAAAGAAATAAGATGATATTGTATAGTTTGGTGTATGAATGAGTATCAAAAGGATTTTTAAAGTCAGTTATACTTATCGAAGTTGTGGATTGTTGAATCAGTGTGTTACGTAAAGTTTTTAAAGCAGTGTATATACCTTGGTAATCTACATTATCAAAGTGATAAACTTTGGTAAAAAGGAAATAAATATGGCGATTATTATGAATAAAAGCCAAAAATGAATATAAAGTCCGTTCCTTATCTAAGATTTCAGTTCTTCTGTCTGATTCACCAAGAATTTCCTCAACATAAGGATTCGTTTCATCGAGGTCGATGGATGTAGGTATAATGATTATTTTATCACTGCTTTTAAGGATGCTGGTTTTACTTTCCAGGATTTTCGCATCGGAGACAAACCCTTTGTTATTCATTGTTTTCAAGAATTGTGAGTAGTTACTATTAATTAACGTATTTTGTAAGGTTTCAGAATTATTGGTAGGAATGCTGTGTGAATCTGAATGAGTCATAGGAGAGGGATTATCGTCAGATTGTAAATTCGGGAATTGAGATGTAGATGGTTGTTCGACGCTAGGAGCAGGAATAAGTTGGGAAGTCGGAGGTAAGTTTATATCACTGGTGGTTTCAGGAATCAGTGGTTTTTGGAACTGAGTTGGACTTTGGATAGGATCGGGTAAGTTAAGAGGGCTGAAGTCTATGTTAAGGTCACCATCGAATGGATCGATATAATCGTCAATATTTATAGGGTCAATGGTGTCTATAGGATCGATAGTGTCTACGGGATTTATGGGATATCGTGAAAGTGCGTCGGCGGCGGCATTTAATTTGCCCTTTTGGTAGTTTATTTCATATTCGTATTCGGAGAGTTTAAGGCGCCATCTTTGTAACTTACTACTCGGGTCTTTGTGGTTCATAAGCCAGGTAAGTGGTCGGTGGTCAGTGATGATATAAAACTTGCGTCCATACAGGTACGGACGGAAAGTTTTACAGCCAAAAAGAATAGCAAGGAGCTCTTTCTCTGTGGTGTTATAATTAGACTCGCTTTTGTTGAGAGTTCGGGAGGCATAAGCTATTGGTCTCTCTTGCCCTTTTGAGCCTTGAGAGAGAACCGTACCTATTGCGTAATTAGAAGCATCGCAGGTTAATGTGAAGGGTTGAGAGAAGTCTGGGTATATCAAAACTGGTGCCGAGGTAAGTTTATGTTTTAGTTCATCAAAAGCTAATTGTTGTTGATTTTCCCATAGAAATAGGACGTCTTTTTTCAAGAGTTGAGTAAGGGGTTTGGCAATTTTGGAGAAATTAGGAATGAATCGGCGGTAGTAAGAAACGAGGCCTAGAAAAGATTTGATGTCCTTAGGACTTTTTGGAGTGGGAAATTTAGTAACTGCCTCTACTTTCTCAGGGTTCGGTTTCACCCCTTTTTCTGTAATCACGTGTCCAAGATAAGCTACCTCGCGTCGGAGGAATTCGCACTTGTCTGGTTGTAGTTTGAGATTGAATTTTCTAAGGCGTCTAAAGACTAAATCAAGATTTTCGATGTGTTTAGCAAGATCATAAGAATAAACAACTACGTCATCAAGGTATACAAAACACCGGATATCTTGAAGGCCAGCTAGTGCGGTGTTCATGAGCCGTTGGAAGGTTGCCGGCGCATTCTTGAGGCCAAATGGCATTCGGGTGAATTCATAATGACCTTGAGGCACGCTGAAAGCGGTTTTGGGGGCATCCTGCTCATCCATAGGGATTTGGTGGAATCCGGATGCCAGATCAAGGGTCGTGAAATATTTGCTCTGACCGAGTTGATCCAAAATTTCAGATATTTGTGGAATGGGGTAACTATCTCCCACAGTGATATCGTTGAGTTTGCGGTAATCTATTACCACCCGCCATTTTTTTTCTCCTGAGGCATCTGATTTTTTAGGGACCACCCAGATTGGTGAAGACCAAGGAGACATAGATGATTTTATTATGCCTTGGTCTAACATTTGATTTATTTGTTTAGCTACTTCGGGTTTGTGAACTTCTGGAAAGCGATATGATTTTACGTGAATCGGATTTTGCGCGGTGGTTGTGATTTTATGATTAACCGCGGTGGTGAACGTGAGTTTATCCCCGGGGATGTGAAAAATGTCTGAATATTCGGAACATATATCATGTAAGGCATTAGATTCTTCTGTGTTTAGATGCTTAGTTCGGAGTAAGTTTAGCACTTCTTGAGTGCGGAGGTAAGTGTCAGTATTACCACGTGAATGTGCCGTAGTAGAATCAATAGGCGCATATATCATTTCATTCAAATCTATAGGAAAAAGTGGTATGTTCAAGTTAGGTTTAATCGTTATAGGTGATTCTGAAGTATTTATCACAGAGATATTAACACGTTTGTTGTCTTTAACTTTTACTATACAATTGGCAATCAAAATATTTTCGAATTGTGTTTGATCTAGAATCAAACCTTCTTTAATTTCAGGGTTGGAGACTGAACATTCAATCATTGTTTCAGATCTAGGCGGGAGAGAATAAGTCGGTTCATGGAGTTGTAGAGGTATTTGAATGTTGTTAATGGTGAGTGTATTGGTGTTATAATCTATACTGCTACCAAATGAATTCAGCATATCTGTTCCGATTATGCCATCAAATGGAAGGTGAATTTCTTTGATTACGTGGAATTTATGAAACAGAGTTATTTGCGATTTTCCATCTGGTAAATGCATTTCTAGCTGAATGTGACCGAGTGTTTTCGTGGAATTGTGATTACCGGGTTCAATACCCTTCAAATGAATAGGTTCCTTTATAAGGTTAGGAATATTATACAAACGTGTGTGCTTGATGAGGCTCACGGTTGCCCCAGAGTCAACTAATAGTGTAAGTGGGGTCTGGGATACTGGAGAAATGATCTGTATAACGGGAAGTAGAATTTTACATGGAGTACTGATTTTAAATATTTCGAGGTTGCAAGATTTAGGTGATTCAGTGGGCGTCATCGTAGCATTACTTGATATCGTATTACTAGTTATAGTGTTGTATGGCTTGGTAGGTTTGGATTTGGTAGTTTTATGGGATTTTATAGGTACAGTATAATTATTAGGATCAGTGGGTACAGTGAGCAAAGTGGGTGCAGTGGATACAGAGAGTACAGTGGGTGCAGTGGATACAGTGGATACAGAGGATACAGTGGATATGGTAGATGCAGTGGGTATAGTAGATGCAGCGGATACAGTGGATATAGTAGATGCAGCGGATACAGTGGATATAGTAGATGCAGCGGATACAGTGGATATAGAAGATGCAGCGGATACAGTGGATATAGTAGATGCAGCGGATACAGTGGATATAGTAGATGCAGCGGATACAGTGGATATAGAAGATGCAGCGGATACAGTGGATATAGAAGATGCAGCGGATACAGTGGATATAGTAGATGCAGCGGATACAGTGGATATAGTAGATGCAGCGGATACAGTGGATATAGAAGATGCAGCGGATACAGTGGATATAGTAGATGCAGCGGATACAGTGGATATAGTAGATGCAGCGGATACAGTGGATATAGAAGATGCAGCGGATACAGTGGATATAGAAGATGCAGCGGATACAGTGGATATAGTAGATGCAGCGGATACAGTGGATATAGTAGATGCAGCGGATACAGTGGATATAGAAGATGCAGCGGATACAGTGGATATAGAAGATGCAGCGGATACAGTGGATATAGTAGATGCAGCGGATACAGTGGATATAGTAGATGCAGCGGATACAGTGGATATAGTAGATGCAGCGGATACAGTGGATATAGTAGATGCAGCGGATACAGTGGATATAGTAGATGCAGCGGATACAGTGGATATAGTAGATGCAGCGGATACAGTGGATATAGTAGATGCAGCGGATACAGTGGATATAGTAGATGCAGCGGATACAGTGGATACAGTGGGTATAGCAGATGTAGCGGATACAGTGGATATAGTATATTTAGTAGGAACAGTGTATTCAGAGAAATTTGTATCGACTTTTGAGCTAGGATTTCCTGTGCGATACTTCTCAGGAAATTCTATCCGTTTAAAGCGTTATCTACTGTGTCGTAGCCATCCTCTTCGTTTTGTTGAGGATTGGCTATTGGAGTATCGTGGGTGATATTATGGACGGCCCAACCTTGGTTATTATTATTCGAAAAGTTTGTGAAATGTTGATTGCGTTTTTGGTTGTTGAATTGCCTCTTACGGCAATTTTCCAGTGTGTGCCCGATGTTTTTACAGTACCTGCAAGTCAGAGCCTGAGAGTTTGAAGGTCCGGGTTGACCTTGGGGTCTAGCAAAGTATCTTTGAACTTGAGGTCTCGCGGGTGTCGGTTGACCTTGAGGTCGCGAGTGATATGAGTTAAAATTAGGTCTAAACGAGTTTGATTGATTAATCGAGGGCGAAAACGAACTTTTTTTGTATGCCGCTCCGAGAATTCTCTCCTCGGCTATTGCAAGATTGACGGCTTCGTTTAATGTGGATGGGTCGCGACATCTAACGACTGTTGACAATCTAGGATCTAGTCCCATTATAAACCTATTCAATGCTAGGTCTTGCATAGTAGCCACGCGCCCCGATAGTTCGTCATCCTTTTTTCTTGTAGGTGTAGAAATATTAATTTCTGTGAGCAGTTTAGATAAACATGATTCTATCCTTAACGAGTATTGACTGACGTTTTCGCTTTGATTTTGTTTACAGTTTTGTAGGTCAGCTAGAAGATGTGCGTAGTGCTTCCTGTCACCAAACTGTGTTTTAAGAAATTCTTCTAATTGAGACCATTTTGTGAATTCTTTTATTGCACAAACTGATTCGGCCTTACCCGTCAGTCTGCTTAAGATGTATTTAAAAAGTATATCCTCTTGAGAGGTGGATGCTAGGTTTATAGCATTTCGACAATTATTTAGAAAAGGTATCAAGGTTTCTCTAGAACCATCAAAAGTACTAATGAATTTAATTAAGACATTTAAATCGATTTCCGACATTTCCACCTGCACGTCGTCGTCTTTGGCTGATCTGGTTTTAGGCATAAAGCCCTTATACTAAGAGAAAGGTGGAAAAAAAAAATTTATTACACAAGGTTATTACTAGTTTAATAAAACAATCTTTGAAACGCTACAGTGTCTTGATGCGAGACGGTGTTATCAGTTCTCAGAAAAAGATGCGTGGGCGACGAGCAATCGCTCGGGTATAAGTCGTGACAATATTTGATATCGAAATGTTCTTAAATTATATGATTATATTATATTTATAATGGTATGCATATGTTGTTCGTTTTAGATATTATTTTACTATTAGTCAATATTATAAAATACAATTAAGAGTCTCAGGAAAAACTTCGAATTGAAACACGAAAATGATCACGAATTTTCCAATAGTTACAGTTTTCACTCACAGAATTAGCCGGAACATCGCTCCGGGATATTTCCACAGGAACTGGTACTGGAACTGAGGTCGTAATTAGGATACTGGAACCAGCGATTACCAGGTGCTTCCGGTAGTGCACCGTAGTTGGGTTCACAGCACAAGTATAATAAACAATGGCCTTGTCCTTGGAATCACGGCAGGAACTGATTGTTATTTATACACTTGATTTTCACTATATTATTTTATTTCACTGTAATTTTCGCTATTTCGCGAGGCGTTCCTGAGATTCTACTGAATCCCTTGAGCTGCCACCAATGTTATCCGTGAACTTAGAAATAGATTTTTAAAAAAACACTTTTTAGAATACACATTTATTTTCAATTAAATCACTTAATTAAATCATTTACTATAAATTGAAGTTGAATTGTCAACCAGCGTGTATGGGATCTAGAACCGGACTGACTGTAAGGGATGGGTGTGTCAGTGCGGCAAACAGTAGGAAATGCTGACAGAGTTGAAATAGTGAAGTAGTAAGGAAACTGGTAAATAGTAAAGGGGTATAACAGAACGCTGCCTTAACGATGAGAGATATATGATTGAGTTCTAGAGAAAAGTTGTGGCTTGGTAATGCCTATTATCACCCGAAGAAGTTGACACGGGTCAGCTAGTATTTTATACAATTATACAATCTTTTATACAATATTTTATGATGATCGCTTGAGTAGTTAAAGCGTGAACGCGTAACTAACAATCCCACATTCGCCATGTATATTTGTATAATGTGAGTTAGGATAGTTTTCATTCCGATATAAAAGTTACGTCCGCATGTGTAATGGAGCACATTTTAATGTTACCGAAGTTTCCATTATTATGTCATCGTAAACCTTATTCATTTTGGTGTACCAATAGGAATACACTGTTTCAATCACCTTTTAAAACGTATCGAATATTCAATATATGGAGCCTCAACCCGTTATAAGTGTTATTCACTCGAAATACATTATCCATATAAATATATTTAGAAATCGACGTCACGCCCTCTTTTAGAAATCTATCTTGTAATTTTACACGTGAAGTGCTTTTGGTAGATACTGTTACATGACGCTTGTGAGTTATGAGTATCACGCCTTAACAATACCACAAGCTAAATAATTACTAGCCTTTCAGGCCAATACTTTATTAATAAATTGCTTATTGCCTTATAAAATTCGCACGAAGCCTTCACAGTCACGTTTATGAGATAAGAGAGACACGAGAGAGTACATTGCCTTGAACATGTGCATAAGCTTAAAACTCGTTAGATATAATGTTTCACCCACTAATTCCAGCTCAGCATACGTCGTAGATTAATATACTCTTTGGTCCCGTAAATACTATCGCATTGTATGGATACATAGACTCGATATGACATTTATTGGGCATATTTTTTTCCAATCTATACTAATATTACAAAAAGATAAAGTTTGTGACGTTGTAGGGGGTAATATGTGAATCTACTAAACCGATTTTGAAATTTTTTATACCAATAGAAAACCACATTATTTGTCAGTGTCATAGGCTATATATTAACCCGAAAAATGAAAAGACTTTTTTGTGGAAGTCGGATTTGCAAAGTATGTCGAACAAAGACGTTTCTTACGAACGGTGCCTTAACGTAAGAGATATATGATTAAGTTCCAGAGAAAACTTGTAGAGGTTAATGCCTACAAAAAAGTGTAACTTTTATATTTAAGTCACAAAAAAGGTTTTTTATGTATTTTTGTATGTTTATTTACCGCCCAACGAGGAGAGCACGCACGGGTCAGCTAGTATTTTATAAGTTTAAGCCTTTGAATCTCAAATAATCAAATCTCATATAATTTAAATTTTAAAATGTCAATGCGGTATACGGTGGTAAACACGTTAAACCTAGGAGGGAACTGGGTCTCAAGTGCATGTGCCGGAACACACCAAGAGGAGCTTGACAGAAAAGGGATGCCGTTATGCTATGGTTTCATCAGACCACCGAAACCTTCTCCGACTCGGTTGCAAGGATTCTAACCTACGTCGACGTAGTATCCGAACACGCTGTCAACTATCTATCTCGATCTGTTAACCATAGAAATTAACTTTGTGTTTGTGGTTAAAATGTGAATTTGTAAGCATTTGCAAAAGTGATTTGAGAAATAAATATGAGTTATAGAGAAATACAGTATTCATCTTTGTCGAATTAAATATTTTATTTACAATGGATTAAAGGTACCCTTTACATCATACAGACTTGACATTACGCGTAAAAGAACACTTGATTGTTTTTAACTGTGATGAAATGGAAATATCGAAACCCCAAATGGGTCTAAATCGTTTAAGTACTAATGATAGAAAGAAAGATATTTATTGTCATAGATAAATACAAGTGTTCAAAAAACCTTCAAACATAAAAAAGTAAACTATGAGGCCTGGCGTCAACGTATTGTCGTTTTTTAAAACGGTGCTGATTTACAGCCGGACTTTAAATTTCCCGAACGAAATTTTACCATCAAGAAAAAATAACTTTTCCATTTCTTTATTGATAATAGTAAAGCTCATCGATAAAGCCCGTAAAGTAAATAAAGTTTTAAAGCCCGACTGGGTCGCGACCACCATGCATGTAGCGAAAAAACCCGTAATAGTGATTTGTTCAGCACGTCGCGTTTCGGGATCAGCTCACGCATATCCAGTAGTGAATGACTTTCGCCGTGGCTCGGGTATCGGTGACATGATTAACATTGGTCACATCTGGACACGGACGAAAGTTGGGGGGCCGGGTGCCGGGTGCCGCCTGCTTTACATGGGAGTCGTGCGGGCGATGGCCGCCTACGGGGCACCAGTCTGGGCCAATGCCCTCGCTCCACAATGCGCAGCGCACGGTGGCACTGAGGGCAATCCGGTCGTACCGGACGGTGTCCTCAGCGGCGGCCTTCACGCTCACCGGCTCCCTGCCCTGGGAGCTGGAGGCAGGAGTTCTCGACGTGTACGAGTTCACGGCGGCGAGGAAACGCAGGGGGGAACCTCCAGCTCCCAGGGAGGTAGAGGCGGAGAGGCGGCGTCTCAGAGGAGACGCCGTCGAAAGGTGGCAGCAGGACCTGGCGGTCGAGCGGTTCGGACGGTTCACAATAGATGCCGTCCGCCCGGTCCTACGGGACTGGTTGACCAGGGAGTGGGGCTCCCTGACGTTCCGACTGGTGCAGGTACTCACCGGACACGGTTGTTTCGGGTGGTACCTGCACCGAATCGCACGCAGGGAGCCGACGGCCGCCTGCCACGAGTGCGGCGCTGACGAAGATACCGCGCAGCACACGCTGTCTGAGTGTGCTGCGTGGGGGGAGCAGCGCCGCAT
>MU158839.1:468949-508736 GCA_015888305.1 Antheraea pernyi | reverse complement strand
GATCACAACCCGTAGTTTACGCTCCTCTTCGAGAGAGTGCGTGAAATAGCCCCACTGGTTGTCCCGAAGGAAACGAGTGAGGTTGCGATGGGCGGTGGACGTGGCTGCCTTCACCTTAATACCTACAGCGGTATTCACAGAGGAGGTGTAAGGGATACCTGCCGTTTCCAGCAGGCTAGAAATCTCAACCCAAAACGCTTTGTCTTGGATCGTAACGGAACCCGCAGTTTTGGGCGAAGCGGGTCTAGAGGGCGCTGGTGACGCCTTTGGCACTTTCGCGCCATTGACGTTAGCGATCTTTTTGGAAGGCAATTTGCCTTCCGGATCGGACGAGGAGTTAGAGCGCTTCTTGCGCGGTTAGCGGTGCGTGACGGTGGTGAAGCCATCGTCCGCAGGAGGGGCTTGCTCGGCAGGAGGGTCTTGCTGAGCAGGAGGGTCTTGCTCCATGTCAGAGCCAGAATCGGAGTCGTCATCATCGCTATTATCGCTATCGCGATCGCGATCGGGTGGGATGGGAAAATTGTTGGATGCCTCGATCTTGGCATAGATTGAGGGAGCGGGCTTGGATGAGTGAGGGAACTCGATGCGACGCTTCGCAGCGTACGCATCGTAATCGTCTACGAGACGAGGACAAATGCCGGCTATGAAACCGCGGAGGCTAATAAGTTCGGTCTCTAAGAGGCCGACTTCTGGATCGGAGGCCATACCGGGGCCTGAGGAGGATAAATTTAACGGACTATCCCGAGTCCGGATCAAAGGGCGCTGTGGGCGATGTGCAATGCCACACAGAAGACCTACAGTGCCTAGGGGGAAGCCCTACCACTTCTTTCTTCTCTTCAGCCGACACGACGACACGAAGAGGAGCACGCAGACGCACCGAAAAGTGCGGTTTGACGTACTGACAAGTACGGTCTCCTACGTTCTGACAAGAACGCGTAACGAGAGACACGTCAAGAAACGAATCGATTGACGAAACAGGAGAGAACATGAACACGAAAACCCGAGATTCTCGATACGGACAAAAGAAACACTCGCGTAAAAACACCAACTGACTGATGACGTCACGAACACGATGTAAAAATACACGTATCGAGAAAACTAGAGCGCACGTCCGCTTGCCACGAACGCAACAATCGGACTCCCGATTTTACTTTCTATTTATGTTACTTTAATATAGGTACAGAGATAATCTTTAGCGGAAGTATTTCTATTGGCTCCTGTAACACATGGCGCAATTGCAAGTGTTAAGCGGGACGAGGTAATGTGAAAGAAAGAGAGAAAGAAAGTCACATTGAGAGAGAAATTGAGATAAGCATAACGCTTTTTCCTTACGTGACGAATTCTACAACTCCTAACACAAGTCGCGTTAAAAAACATAGTTCCGGTAACAACAAATTTTAAATTAAAATTGTAATTCTAATAACTAATCGCAGTAAGCCGAAGAGGCTAATAATACATTTGTTCAGAATATTATCTCTATATAGACTAATCACAATATTAGTACATAAGTAAATGTAGAAAGGTTAATGTATAAACTTCACAGGTCGTTATAGTTGACAATCGAGTTCGCTTCAGTTCGGACTAACTTTGGTACCCTTTGGAGAAACAACGCCAACTATAAACTCCAAATCGGGAACTATTAGGTTATGTTAATTTTACACACCTTGGACTACTTTAACATTTTTATCTTGTATGTTTAATATTTGACCATGAGATCCGTTAATGGTACGCGATAATATGACCGCAGATGCAAATGTTGGTACAAATGCACATGTATAGAAACAGATTTTTGCATCGAGGATGGTAGCTAGAGAAGGCTTAACCTTTTTTTTTATTGTAGTTCGGCAAAGTGTCTGATATGCCTGATGGTAAGCGCAGTACAGTCCAAAAACAATGACGACCACCGAATGACACACTATCCATCGCCGGTCGCCACTCCATGCCGGCCAGCAAAGAGCTGGATATGCACAGGCTGATCCCGAAACGCGACCCGCAGAAGCGAATCACTATGACGGGCTTTTTCGCCATATACATGGTGGTTGAGACCCAGTCAGGCTGTAATGCCCTACCACCCCGCTTTCGCCATTGTCTCGTTCGTTATTCAGTAGGGTGCACTGGCTTGGGTGTCTCAAGTCTTATGATGTTATTCGACACCCCTTACACCCCATAACTATGGTGTCTTCTACGATGTCATAAGAAGGTAAGAGCAACAATAGTTATGGTGTCTTAAACCAGCCCTCGTCATTTTACAATAGAATAGTTCTTTTCATTAATTTATTAAAACTGAGATTTCTAATACAAATGTTAAACTACCGAACTATATAATAAACAGCTGAAAGATAAATTATTTAATAAAAACGTATGACTCCGAATTAATCTATTACGGAAAGTATAACCAAATCGATCATCCAATATCTTTAATTGTTTTGTATTTATGTTTATTAACTTATTACCAGAGAAGCCTGTGTCATTTTCATTTATATGTAATGGCACTTCTAATAGAATAGAAGATAGAATAATGTATAATTTCTCAAACGATGCACCCAATAGAGCGCGAAAGCATTGAATGCCGTCTACTCCACTGATTAAAAAAAAGCTTTATTTATAATATCTAATCATAGTATTTTCTGCCTTTATGTTATTAATTACGGTGCAAGAGACAATATTAAAAACACAATAAAAGGGTACGATTATAATCAATTACAAATAAACATTGATATTTTTAAATTTGGGTACATTTCTATATTTCCGTATGAGAAATTTGTTAAAACGGTGCCTAAAGCAATATGGTTTATTAAAGAATTTCTATTCTTACTAAAAATTGTTCATAAGAGTGATAAGATCTACGCAGGTTCAACTGTAGGAACACCTTTAGCTAACCTATTTTTATTATTAAATAGCTGTCCTAAGTAGTAACAATATATCATGAGTTGCATCAGGTTTGCAATTCTTTGGATGCTGTTTGTACATAGCTATCAGCTGCAGTGACCAATTAACATCAGCTAAATAGCATATTTCTTTACTACTTAATAACACTATAGCCCAGAAAGCAATACTTATAAGTGCTTATAACTATACGAGTATATTCAGATCCCTTGAACCCCTGCAGTTGAGATTGCCTACTGATAAATTTGATATAATAACCGATGTTATATAAGCAAGTTATATAAGTAATGTGGAACTTGAACAGGATATTTACATCTGATAAGTGGAGCATTATCTATTGTCAATATCTCTCATTTGAATCGACTTACAGTGTCTTGTTTACTTATTACATGTACTTTATACATATATGATAAATTCTGTGTTAAGAATTTTTTGGTAATCAATTTATCAGATTCGAAAACATAATGAAAATTGTCTATACGCAAAAATGAAGGGATTAAGAAAATAATTGATTTCTCGATTTTTGATCGGCTGTATCAAAACAAAGATGGTCATATCGAAAATAAAATAAATATTATTTTGAAGCTCCATGGGTCTACTTTTTTAATCTGTAGGATATTTTTTGAACCACGGGTTTAAGGCAACCCGAAGAAATAATAGAAAAAAAAAAATTCAGCTTTCTTTTTCTGGCTCCACGAGCTCGGAAAATTGTTTTTTGGTTAAACGAGCATATGGACTAGATAGCATATGTATTTAGCTTCAATTTCTTTTAAATAAATAAGTAAAAAGTTAATTAAATACTAATAGAATACATACTATAAAAAACTAGGTCCAATTAACATGAATATTTGTGTACGATATATTTTATAGTACTGATATATGCAAAATTATATGAGAATTTAATATTTACTGACGGGTCATATATTACTCGCAGAGCGGGATTACGTGCGAAATATAATAAACGTAGGCTGTGTTATCCAAATTTAATGGGCGGCATTCGATCGACCATTTATATTTAGTAAATATTTAATTCAATTATTACTTTTATGCGAAAATAATTTTTGTTAAGTATTTTCTACCTATATATATAATAAGAATGTATATCTAACGTATCTGTATTTTTTCGATTTTTGTGAAAATTTTTGTTGCAATCATCTAGGAATAAATAATAAAATAAAAGAAAAAATTAGAATCTGTCTTTTTGTCTGTCTGTTTGTATGAGCACGCATCACTGCTAAAGCAGTGGCTTCACAAAAAAATCGTAAAGCATATCTTCGAGAATAACCTAGTCTTTATTTCATTAAAATCGGTCCACTATGTCAAAAGTTATTGTAATTTTAATGACGACGCGGCTTAAAAGAGAAAAATGGATAAGTAAAGGGACTACATTACATACATACATACATTCAGTTAATTTTATTAATCACCGTTTTTTACCTATAGTTCCATGCGGACGAAGTAGCGGGCACAGCTAGTTTACAATATATTTCATATTTTTCAAAAGCCATATAAAAACGAAATAATCAAATAATGAGCGTGGTTAATACACGAATATCTCTAATTGTCCACTTATCGAATTAGTTAACTGAACAATAAGTTCATGACCAAATGGCTACAATTAATTAATCCTACGCATCAGTTACACTGACTGCAACGTTACAATTCATATCACACGGATCATGCAAATGAAAAACGTCACGGACGGAATGATCAATTGAGCTGCAACTGGAATCACTAATTCATTCTGTCAGTGCATTACAAATGAGCTCGCAATAATTCGTTGGGCTAATCTCTCAATGGAGATAATTTCCGACATGTTTGCAGCGATCGGTTTCGCATGTGGGGCTCGATTGTGCCGCGTGAAATATTACAACTCCTGTATTAAACGTTTACGAATAATCTCCGTTGCTATTCGAATTATATCGCGTAATTGATCATTAAAAGCATGCGATGTGACGGCAGAAACCGCATGCTTATTTTAAACATTATTAAAATGTTATTGTTTTTGATGTGTTTAAATTGACAAAAATATAAGGGTAAGTGTCATATAAATTAAAAAATATCCAATAATCTAAGAGATATACCATAAACCGCAAGAGTTAGACTAAGAACATGTATGGAATAATTTAACCACGATATTAAATCAGGCAAATTCGCGGGCAGTTGTGTAATATTTCTTACAACTGAGTTTAAACTACAAATCTATTAAATAGTGCATATATATATATGACATTTAAATTTCAAACGCAAATATAAGTGTTAACTCTTCGATCAACAAAAACTGGATAAAGGGTCACGTACAAAATTGAAGCTAAAATCTGTCCGCGTAAATATATACTTATGTGTAGGTAGCTATTTGTTTACTAAGAAAGGGAGAAAAAGAGTTTTAAAACAGTTTTAAGTTCGACCTAATTACAACCTAGTAATAAAGTCACAAATGTTCAAAATATTATGTAATACTTACGATAAAACGAGAAAAGTAATAAACTACTCCCCTCACAAATGAAAAGACAACATAAACAACATTTAGTGTGAATTCAACCTTAACACGTAATGAATAAAGTACGCTTTCCCGTTATTGTGCGGGTTTGTGCGTGACGAGGCCAAACATTTGTAACACAGGTTTAAAATCGGTCAAAATTTGATTTTATTTGTTAGTTTAAAGCTTAAAATATAACTTATTCAACATGTATTTAGTGAAAGTAAGATACTCCGGCCTTTAAATTCCTTTTTAGAGTATTATTTTTGCATCTTTTGAATACACTGCGGCATGTGAAACGGGCTTACAATGGTTGTGTTTCAAACAAAATAAGGGCACACATTTCAAGTGAGCTCTTATTTACCGAGACGTATTTTTCGCACCGACCCTTTATCTAGTTATTGTTGATCGAATTGTTAACTATTAAAATCGAATCTAATCAATATATTTCCTCAAAAAACGAAACAATTTTTTTGTGCTATAATTAATAGAATATTGAAAATCAAAAACAATTTATTCAACTGACGCCCTAAGGAGGCACTTATGAAGGTCAAAACCACCACCAGTTCGGAAAACAACCCAGTCATCGAGAAGAACCGACTAGAAACTCGATCTAGTTTATCTTTTTAACAAATATATGTAATATTTAGAATACATGTCACAATGGTTTTTAATGGATGCACAGAGATGAGTCAATTCCAGACATCACCATTGTTCACATATTGATCCACTCTATAATAGCCCTTTGATACCAAAACCTACTTGACATGGCGTTTAAGCTCACAATCCGGCAAATCGGTAATTTCCTTTTGGACTATGTTGTAAAACCTAATACTATTACCTAAAAAACTGTTTTTACTAAGTCTGAAACATGGGACAACCAGCTTGTTACAGTTTCTAGTATTTAGATCATGCAAGTTTTTTTTACGAAATCCATATTACTGTCAATCACAATTACAATTAGTTCATCTAAATATCTTGTATATATATATATACATATTTTCTCTCTAATATAAGCTAATTTTGCCGAATGACTAAAAGTATCCAAAATAAACCCCCTACTCACATATCTCTATTTAAACATTCGGAACACGACTTATGCCCTTAAGCCTACAACGTTGGGTAATAAACAGCCACGCGCTATTCCGTTGACGTTCTTAGAAAATATTTTATAGGAGCTAGAGACCTGTCACAGAAGTAGGGACGTATTTCATTAAAGTAGCGTACTTACACGAAAACTTTCACGAACTTATATTTTATGACAAGCACACGTGTATAAATTGTCGACTCGTGGGTTATCAGATACGTGTATACCCATAAAATTAGCTAATGTAACGGTATTAATAAAGTTGTATAACTCCTAAACTATAAAATTAATATCTCTCCATAGAGTTATATACATAAACCTTCTATATGAAAATGCGATGGTTTTAAACATAATTAATTTCTAAGTATAACAACTGCTATGAAAAAAATGAATCTACGTTAACAATATACTATTATATTCGTATGTATTTGTAGTACATTGCGACAATAAAACTGTTTCTTATGAAATTCAGTCACTATATATCGGTTTATAAAATAGTAGTTGTGCCTGCAACGTCGTCCGCGTGAAGCCTTATCATTTACTTATCTACTTTTCTCCCGTACTTAAGTCGCGTCCTCATTAAAACTACAATACCTTTTGATAGAGTGAACCGATTTTAATGAAACAAAGACTAAATGCTATTCGAAGATATGCTTTATGATTTCCTGTAAAGGTTTTATCATGAACGCAGAACTTTAACAGTGAGGCGTGCGCAAACAAACAGACAGACAGACATTTCTGAAAATTTATTGAAATGTATTTTATTACTTATTCCTAGAAAACAGCAACAAATTTCTTTTTCCAAAATCTAAAAGTACAGACACGTTAGATTTATATATGTATAGACAAATTTAAAAATATAACCTCAATGAAACTAACGAGGTAAAGAATAATTTGATGGTCACTAAGGGGCTCTAAAGCTTTTAGTACTTACATCTATTTTAATCTTTCTAACATGAAAACTTAATTGTCCTCATGAGACCAACTTATGAACTACATTTTCCAAGATAAAAAAACTTTAATACGAACTCAACAACAGTATAAATATAAGAGACAGTACAGAAACTACCTACAACTACCTAACATGCGCATCGACGAGAGGTTTTAAGAGGTACTCTGTGAACAGCACCGCGATCGCGACAACCGCTTAGTGGTCTCGTCATTGGGGTTTTTGTATATCACTGGGTCTCGTCGATGTGCATATATATCATCACATAGTATAAAACAAAGTCCCCTACTGCGTCTGTCTGTCTGTCTGTTCGCGATAAACTCAAAAACTACTGAACGGATTTTTAACTCACGAGAAACGTTTTAATATATAATTTGTCCTGGATATTTTTATAATAAGGGCTGGACAACGTCTGCCGGGCCCGCTAGTATCAAAATATAACAAAACATAATTTTGCATACGCATCAAGATCGCTTCAGCCATTTCGCGATTTAATTCTTTATATGTTTAGATTAAAACATGTATTTTGAACTATTGACACTATATTTAATATTATCCACACGCATCCTAAATTCTAAATATTTAATAAACGTGCGAAAACTAAGGGATTATGAACAGAAGCTTTTAGTTATATTACGGGGACGCAGACGGTTGAATAAACGCCTGTTATTATTATTAATGTATATTATCTAAGTAAGTGAGCATATGGTTCATCTCAATCTTAAAAGATGATGCTATTCTGTGACGCTGAACATAAGCCACTAACATTAAAACTAAGCTAATTCCCAAAAGTTCACTTATCAAATATGTACTCGAGGGTTCTCATGTTGTTAGTAAATATTATATAGATTAAACTATTTTCCTGATATCCCAAGCCTGATGGAGCGACGACGTGACTGGGGTAGGTGACGTGAAGGAGACAGATTGTCGCAAATCGAAAACGCTGCCAATTTGTGATATATTCATTAGTAAAGTAAATGATTACAAAAATATTATTATGCCGATATTTTTTTTTCGATTGTAATTCATCAGTTTTACGGTATTACTCCCAGCCGCTGCAAGTGTACCTCTCATTCCCTGTACATGATCCTCAGGTGGTGCTATAGAGTAACATTTTGACCGCTGCACTGTTCCACAGAAATTTAACCTCGCAACGTTAAATGTGTTATTTGTAGATTAAAAGTTCTTATAGATCCGTTTGTAACTGTCCTACCATTGATTATAAACATTCTATTATTAAATATTCACCTAGCAAGGTTCAGATTAAGCCCTTTTTAAGTTCACCTATTGTTAAGTGCTGTATAACGAAACTCCAAAAAACCGCAGTCTTTCTATACTTGAGGAGTGAGTTCAAACTCCTCGTGAATTAATACCATGCAATATGTATATATATTCTACAATAGGTATAAATACAATAGGTAGAGCCACGCTGAAGCTATTATTGGTTTCAGGTGTAGTACCACCCTCTCATAGAAAAGCGACGTGAAGTAACAGTGCTTGCATTGTTGCGTTTCGTTAGGTCAGTGAGCGCGCCGGAGGCCCACCTCCCCTCATCTCTCCCCCTCCCTCCCTTTCCACCGAACACAGGCTGGCAACGCACTTTCGACTCGCCTGATGTTGTTAGTGTCTATGGACGGTGGTGATTACTTAACATCAGGTGACCCACCAGTTCGCTTGCCACCTACGACATAAAAAAAAAATTCTATTTCAAAATCCGCGCAGTGTGACAGCACGGTATCGTGTAATATTTTAATATCAAGTATTTTAATGTGATTTATGCCCGGTTTCTGAGGCACTTTAAATGTAGTTTACCTATTCAATAGCGTTATCGGTTCGATAACTTGTCAAATTGCGTTTCTGAACACGCAATAATACGATAAATGTCTTTTTTTTTCGAACTGACTACGCTATTGACCAAGCGAAGTCTTAACAGCTTCACCACACTACTATACGATACGATACGATAAATGTCAGTAAAACTCAACGGGCCATTTGACTATTTATCTCATGGATATACATGGATCTCATGGATCTTTAAGCGTGAATGCGTAACAAATGAGTTTGTTCATTTTCACATTCACACTTATAATATTAGTTAAGAACTTATGAATTAATAGTATTAAGGAATAGTAAAACTATTCGCTTTTAGTGTCACCCTTGGATACACCATATACTTTAATTGTCATACCGTTAATTTAATAAGTAATTATTCAAAGCCGTCTTTTTTCATTACTCCATTACGATAAAAATACGCTTGTATAAAGTTTTTTTACGATTTGCTTTCATTTGTTCGTCGAACAAAATAACAGCTTAAAATTTTAAAGGGCCTAGATAAGCGGAATTATAAAAGGGAACTGAGTTAAAACGTTGATAAGGAAATAATGAGGTGGCAATGAAAACTGAGAGAAAAGACTGAATCACGCTCCATTAAAAAGTTAAGAAGTAAAATATATTATTTATATAATGTCTGTTCTAAAGAACGTTTTTCTTTATATATTGCGATTTATCATCACAAACATCACATCGTTTATATGTAAATATGTTTTTAAGGACAGGCACGTACTAACGAAGAATCTTAATCAAATCAAATATTTCCTTTACATTACGACCATTTAAATAAAATGACAACTGAGAAACTGCACGTTAATATTTTTAAAGATCTCTTGTCTCACTCACTTTTTCATAGGAAGATTTTTAAACCTAATTTTCTCACTTTTCCGTGCGATTTTTCATTTTATTTTTCATACAAATCGTCTACTGACAATTACAAATACTAAAAAAAAGTTTAAACTAAATATAGGTGCAGCCGTTCTAAAATGATACGGGTACATACATTCGGTATAAACAATAACGATTTTTTTTTTTAATTAATGTTTTGCATGTCGTATTTAATAATTTCCCTTCGCCTTCTTGCATAATGATTATAATACTTACTATGATTTATTCATAGAAGCTATATTTATAGCTATAGTACTCATCTTTTCAATGGATTCTGTTCTAAACAATAATCTATTATATTATAATATATTAGTTTATTTAATGATATTGGTGATATATACGGGAATGTACAATTATTTTATGTCGACTTAATTGACTTTCAACATCATAATTTGATTCATACATGTAGGTGATCAAGTATGGTATATACATAGGTATATTACCATACCATACCATATTACCATTACCATGCCAAATTACCATTATCATGCCATATTACCATTACCATGTGTAATAAAACTTGTACTAATACGTGGACCAGAATCACACATATAATTCAAAATTCAAAGACTAGTATGTATATAGTAATGTAATACGACTACACGGTTTTTAGGTTATACGCAAACTAACTAAGAGAACGTTGGCTTATATATATATTATATATACAATATATAATGAAAATACAGTTCCTTTGCGACTCAATAACGACAAAAGTACTTAACATGTTAATGGACTATTAACAATCCAAGAAGATTTTTCCATAGATATTTATAGGTTACATATTTAATTATTAATTGGGTTAAATTTACGAAGCGAGCGGAAATCAGCTAGTGTAAGTATAATAATAACGTATTTCTAAACGTTATTAAAGTTTTCAGTACACGAATGTTACTCTAAACGTAGATGTCACGTGCAGTGGGTTCTTATCTAGCTATAGCTGCAAATTTTTTTTTTCGAACTTACTACGCTATTGGCCAAGCAAGGTCTTAACAGCTTCACCGGACTACTAAGGCGAGCGCTTAAGGCACTCAGCCGACTATAGCTGTAAAACTGACGGCGATAGTATGTACAACGTCATGAAGCAGATGTAAATGTAGTACATAGAATTTGGCCTTATAGTTTATCTATTATAATGAGTATTAGTAGAAATCGGTACTCCAAAAAGTTGTAGATACTGTATTCTTACAGTAATATAGAATATTATGAAAATTGAAACAAAATAAAACAAATATTTAAAATAGAACATTTTATTAACTTGAAAACAGTGTCAGTTTAAGTATAAATAGATATGTTAAAATTTTGATTAATATTAGAGATATTTATGGGTTTAATTACTAAGAATATCACAATATACACAGAAAAGTGTAATAAACAATTTTTAATACAGTGAGTCGTTAATACAAAGGAGTTATAAAAATTTCTTACATATTTAGGCAAACGATAACAAATAAATTTAGGCAATAAGTTCCAATATGTTTGGAACTTATTATTATATAGTATTTTTGTAGTGATACGTTGATATTTAATATTGATAATATTATCATGAAGGCTTATAATATAATTCATTTGATTTAATTTGTAGAATACAGTTTAAATAAGTTTATGAAATTATTATCAAATAACATACGAAATCTACATGACTTGAAACGTAGTAAGTTAATAATAACAACACTAAAGAACCACTGTATAACGTCTCACACCGTATTGTTAATCATCTTTATGGGCATACCAAACCAGCCAAATTGTGAGCGGTACAAGAACGAACCCGATGAAAAGTAAACGACGATCCTTTTGAAGGAGGAATCAAGTCCCTTCCACTGATACGGAGACGATGAATACAGCCAATAAACCCGACTGTTGTTGGCGTTTCTGATAACCTAGCAAAGCAAAATAATAAAAGAAAAAAAAAGAAAACATAATAAAAAATCCTACGAAAGACTTCACTTTCCTTTGATACTTTATAAATCTTCACACAATTATTTAAGTTAATTATATAAACTGTTATGTCCATTTTCACCAACAATACCTTTATTTTAAGGGACTTCTTAACGCTTTTAAGGGTGTTTGCTTTTCACAGACATTTAGGTATCCCTTATATAGTAAGGGATCACTGAAATTTGTGGGCCAAAATATTCTTAAGTGACAGTTATTTGTGAGCTACGCGTAGTGAAATAACTTTAAAATGGAGGAATACTTAGTAATTTTTGGATAGTTTAGCTTTTCAAGGCGTTGGGCTAATTCTAAAGCCTACATCATTATATAGGCCACATATATATAGTAAAAGACCAGAATATTATGTTAGCACAACAAAAAAAATATTTTTAATGATCGCTTAGATTTTTTAAGGTTCATTTATACGTTTTTGCTTTTCACCAAAATGTAGTTATTCCTTATACACTAAAGGGTCACCTAAATTGGTGGGTTAAAATATTAGAGCCTTATCCTTAAGTGACAGTTATTTGTGAGCTACGCATAGTGAAATAAACTTAAAATGGAGGAATACTTAGTTTTTTTTTTTTTAATTAGAAGCTGTTCAAGACGTCGAGCGCTTTTTAAATCCGACATTATTATATAGATCACGTATATATCGCAAAAGACCCGAATATCTTGTATGAGTATTTTTCACACTTACTTCGTAATATTATCAGGTGGATGTCCTATGTATAAATAAGGGTCGACATCTAATGAACTCATACGACCTTGTGCCGATCCTCTAACAGTTATTGAATTCATCATTAAAATTGCATCTCTTTTGTATCTTCTAGCGGAAATTTTCGATTTTCCATGAGTTCTAACTTTCCCAGAACGCAATTCCAAAGGCCCACTTCCCACATCAAAACGTAATAATGCTCTGTCATCCATAAAACCTAGCCATAAATGATCTCTTGTACCGGATGCACTTATAATTGTTCCTTTCCCACAAACGGTAGATAATTCTGCCCAAATGTCGAAGCTGTTTGCTGGTAACCTAGTTCGAACTCTCATTCTCGATGTACCATCAAACAGAGGCGTCTCATAAACCATTTTATTTTCTTCAACGTACTCCTCAAACGAATAATCATATTCCATTTCATTCTCTATAAAGTCTTCGATTGAATCATCGTGCGGTTTAATTACATCATTTAAGGATTTTATAACACAATTTGACCGAGAAGTATTATTCAGTATATCAGGAACGCTGTACATATGCTCTGTGGATTAATTTTCATTGATAGTTTTAGATTTATAACTATGGTTTACTACATTTTCTACAAACATCTTGAACGTTTTAATTCTAGCGATATCCAATTGGAGGAAGAATGTCAATGCAACTCAACTCTGGCTCGGGACTATCAGGTTTACCGCTATCGCTTGTATCTACTGAAGCGTCAGTGTAGTGTAAAGAATTCGAGCTTAAATATTTAATGTGTTCAAAATCTTTGAGCGTTTCATTAGGAGCTTGTGTTTGCGAATTTTTACGGGTGATTGTGCGTGTTGATCTAGTGGAACGACTACCTCGACGAACATGTGGTGTTTCGTTATTACAAGGGCCAAATGCTTGGACGACCACATCAGATTGAGACCTGCAGGCGTGTGCACGAAGATGACACCCTGAGAAATATGTGCGACTGTCACTACCGCATACGGCGAGAGTGTCAGAAGGGGGACATTCTGCTGTACTACACTCGCAAGTTGCCAAACCACTTCTCACAAGGCAGTGAGCTCCAAAATAACACGTCATACGTTCACAGTTGGTCGCCGGTAACTGGGTAGATTCAGCTGGAACAAAAAATATTACTTACCTACTAGCTGAAGCCCGCGGAATTATTAAATTGCATGCGTTTATTAAATTGTATTAAATACGTGTATATGAAGAAGTAAAATTACAGAAGTGCTCTTTGAAAAACAACTGTATGTACGTTATGGACGCCATCAACTGTAAAACGTACCTTGTACAATAAATATGTACTAACAGTGTGCCAGTTGGGATTTACCATCAGCAACATATTTAGAACTTTAATCCAATATATAAATCCCTCAGTACTTACATATTTTTTTAACAAATTCTCTTTAGCCGGAGACGCAAAAGCGAACAGCCAGCCTAAAATAATATAACCAATCGTGCCTTATAAGGAGTATCCTTATAAGGTCTGACATATTTGCCAATGAAATTCCCGAGAAAATTGGTCCAACCGTTTTGGAGATTTCATTGCGGATGAAGTCGTGGGTAATAAATAAATGGTCTAAAATATAGTAGCTTATCTTAATCTCTATAATTTCTGCAATCTGTCAGTGAAACTATTGTCAAAATCTGTGCAAGAATTTTGGATATTTCACTGCGGACGAAGTTGTGGGTAAATAGCTAGCTAGTCAAAGATAAAATAGCCTATATCACTCCCGCTAACTTTAGATATCTATCAGTAAAATTCCTGTCAAAACCGGTGCAGCCATTTCGGAGATTACCAGGAACAGAAAAACAAAATTTTTTGAAAATTGTTTTTGTTATAAGTAATGTATATACTTTCATGTCCATCCAATAAAAAGCTGTTATTTTGACATTACATACAGACACTTAATTTTTATTACATGTATAGATAACTTTATTATTACAGAAAAAATAATGTGTAATATTTACGATCGAAACATCCATTCGGTCCGAGACTGTGTTCATGGTTGGAGCAAACGGTGCATTTCTGTCCCTGTATACCAGGTTTGCATACACAACGTCCAGTCATCTGCTCGCAATCTTCCCGCACTGAACCAAATGCGGAGCAACCGCAAGCTATTATATGTAAAAAATAAAAAAAATAAAACAATAATACTTTAAATTAAGATAACCAACATAGCAAGAGATATAAACAAAAAAAGACAGTGCGTTTATCAGTGTGTACACGCGAAAGAAGTGAGTCTTCTTTGGCTTATATGTATTAAATTATATATATAGGAGCGCTCATCCAGTGATCGAACTTCGACCATAGAGATAAAAAATACTTTTTCCAATTTTTATTGATAAGATGAAAGCTTGTCCAATAGCTACAAAATAAAAAAAATGAAGAAAATCGGCTGACTAACACATGAAGGAAATGTTCTGAACCGTTTTCCCACTGCTTATTTATATATAAATAATATATGATAATGCTCATAAACTATGTACTATACGAAGTCCCGTAGTATACGAAGTCTGTTCAAAAAATACGCCGACTGAGGTCATAAAAAAATGCAATTTATTTAGGAGTTACACGTCTGCGTCCTCTTCAAAGTACTATCCTTCCTAACGCACACAATTATCCCAACGGTACTTCCACTGTCCTGGAACGCTTCTTTTGTGATGGCCTTTAGGTCCTTCGTCGCATTCGCCTTAAACTCTGAAATCGTTTGAAATCTTCTTCCTTTAAGGGTTTTTATTTTATTTTGGGAACAAGAAGAAGACTTGATAATAAGTTTTCATCTTCATTTGAACGATCAAGCAGTTCCTGACAAACCCGGACGCGATTGGCTTTTTGATCGTTCGCAACAAATTTCGCAGCGACGCGGTGCATCTTCAATTTTTCGGTCAATATTTCGTAAGAAGACCCAACTGATATCCCACACTCTTCGACAAGCTCTCTAACTGTCAGATGTCAATTTGCGTTCACCAGGATGTTAATTTTGTCAACGTGTGGGCCGCGATTGGTTTTTTGGTCGTTCGCAGCAAATTTCGCAGCGACTCAGTGAATCTTCAATTTTTCGGTCAAAATTTCGTAAGAAGTCCCAACTGATATCCCACAATCTTCAACAAGTTCTCTAACTGACAGACGTCAATTTGCGTTCACCACGGTGTGTTCATTTTGTCAACGTGTGGGCTGTCAGTTGACGTTGAAGGACGCCCAGGACGCTCATGGTCGTCAATCGACTGTCGGCCACTCTTGAAACGTACATGCCACTTGAAACATGCAGTACGCTTAATGGCAACATCGCCGTAAGCCGTGTTGAGCATGGCAAATGTTTCAGTGGCAGATTACCCGAGTTTCACACAGCAATTCCTTGCTCGTTCAGGTTGACCATTTTACAGTCCGAGAAAGGAAAAAAATACTCTCTACTAAAAACGGTGTAAGTTATCAACATATGAAGATATCCGCGACCGGATTTTTAATCATCTGATCTGTACGAACCTAGTGATACCAAGCGGATTCTCCTGAGACCAACTCGCGCAGCGCAATTCAAACAGTCCACGTATTTTATGACACAGACCTCGTAAATACTTAACTATAGATTTACTCATTTTGGTATGCTACTAGATCCAGACAGACACTTATACATACTTACATATATACACAGATACATACCAATCTAACGTTTAACACGTAACGCGTATTTTTCCTTACCGTGCCATAAGAAATTTCACTTCCAAGTTATAAATATTACTCAGTATATCATAATATACACCATATATATAATCTGCACTGTAGACCGATTATTAATATAGTAGAATCTCGTTAAGTTAAAAAATATTTTAAGCTATACTAGTGGGCGCCCAGTGGTAGTGTAGAATGAAAAAGGGTAATTGGAACGTAAGAGTAAAATAATACATACAGTCGAGCATAGCAACCTCCTTCGCAACCTTTTTTGAAGTCCTTTATTGACAGATGTCAAAATGTCTTTTTTATTTACATGTGTGTACATGTTGTGTAAAATTGAAGCAGTAGTGTGAGTAATGCATATTTTAATTAATTTAATGTACTTCTAATGCATTTTATATAAAATAAATAGCTTTCTGCACTTCTCCGCCATATAAACTTTAACTATGCCAAGTTTCACGTTCATCCGTTCGCGCATTTCTCTCAAAAAGGGATACAAAGTTTGGGCTTCACGTATTAATATATATGATGATAGTTTTAAATTTATTTTTTAATAATTATTTTTGTTACACTCGCATTTCTATAAGTAATTGAGGGCTATAACTGAAATTAATAGTTGAAGTTATAGAGGGTGCGTATTTTAGGTAGTAAAGGTTTTAGATTGTAAGAGGAAGGGTGCAGATTATTTTTTTATTTATAGAGCTCTTTACTTAATCCAGGTTCTACTTTATTACTTACGTATACATCCAGTATGCCCTGTCCCTATTCTTGGCAGACCCCAGTATCCAGGCTCGCAGCGGTCACATTTAAGTCCACCTACGCCAGGTCGGCACGAACATTGCTCATTTTCATCGCACTGTTCATTGATGGAGCCAAGTCTATGGCATCCACATTGTGAAGGACAACCGGATCCACCAGGACCTCGTGCCGGAGTTGTACCATCTGCGCAACAACCGTGCCAAGACTCTTGACAGCCTTTTCTCTCGACCATAGCTTTGTCTGTAAAAATAAACTGTTATCATCAAATTCCTATACGATATTCTCCCATAGTAGGTAAAAAATCGAGGCAGTCATAAGGATTGCCCTTTGACATATAAAAATCCAAGACATACAGTCCCCAATATACATACGTGGTTATATTTATGCGATTAACTTATGATTTTGCAAATTCAACCTTACCTGAATGATTTAAAGGTATTTTTACAAGGACGCAAGCGACGGCAGATTATTTATAATGGATGCATAATTCAAAATTATGCACTCATTTTTGTGTACCGATTGTGAAACGTTAAACCTTACATTTAATGCGTAACGCGTAACAAAAATGTTTCCCTACCGCATCATAAGAAGTTTGACTTCAATAGCTACTCATCGCTTAATATGAAATCAACTATATTTCTTTTAAACCTATTTCACTAGTTACCTTTTCTACAACACCTCGCAGCTTTAGTAGTATGATGGCAGTAGCTACCAACAGGACAATCTTTCCTATGAGGTCCACCACCGCAGTCGAGCGGCCTCCCATCAACGTCTGTCAACGGTTCGTCGTCTCCACACGGCCTGAACTAAAACAATAAGGTAACCTAACATCCACACACACAGACACATATCGTGAAAGGGTTTTATTTTTTTAAGTAAAACTTCTTTACGCACGCTTGGGGAGTAAGCTGGTGAATGCGTGGCGAGAGCGTTACGAAAAGTGTGATCGGGCGAGGGGAACGTAAGTTGATAGGGAGATATAAGTTAGTGATAATAGGAAGAGAGAGAGAGTTACATTTCGTATTATCAATGAGAACCCAAAATAAATCTAAATATTTGTATATACGTGTATATACTATACATATATATTATACATATAGATGGAGCTAAAGAAGTTTTACTTCAGTCGTGTGGTTTAAAGCACACTCGATGTTTTTCCCCCTGTTCTTCGAACGTGGTTAGTTTAGCCGAGTTGACAGATACAAAATACATGTTCGAGTTCGTGAGGCACACATAACGGTAAACATGTGGGCGTCACTAATTCGTTTATGTATGATTAGATTAGTAAGATTCTCGTTGTTGCATCGAAGACAACAGCCCGAGTCGAGGTTCTGCCACTTTGGCACCCTTGACCTTATTGCCAAGAGGATTAGCGCCATAATCGCTCACTCCATTAGTCCAGTGAAGCTGTAAAAGCCCATAAGGCCAATAACGTATAGTCAATTCGAACAAAAAAGATGTATGCCTATCTAATAATACCTGCAAAGGGAATAATGAAAATGGTTAATGGTGGTAGAGCCACGCTGTAGCTATTACTAGTTTTAGCATGAATGTGTCGGCTCGTCCGGGGTACCACCACCCTCTTACAGAACACCGACGTGACGTAACAGTGCTTGCATTGTTGCGTTTCGTTCGGTCAGTGAGAGCGCCGGATACCCAAATCCCCTCCCCTCCCCACTCCTTCTCCCAAGCACAGGCTGGCAACGCACTTGCAACTCTTCTGGTGTTGCAAGTGTCTATGGACGGTGGTGATCACTTAACATCAGGTGACCTATCTGTTCGTTTGCCTCCTATGATATAAAAAATAAATAAAAAAAACTATCCGGTGAATTCAACTGTTTTGGTGTGTGATAGTTTAGCGGGAACTACTCTTTACTGTATCTGCCGAATTAACTCACAGTTAAGCTAAACACTGGTGAAACACGCCATAATAAACACGCCATTTAAAAAAAAAATGAGCGGATTATTAGCCAAAACTGCTTTTTATTGATTCTGGTGGTTCTTCAATATTAGGAAGAAGTACTTTTCCAGATGCGCAGCACATACCATTTGCTTCATCACTCCATTTTTTAGCATAACCTTTGGTACAAATCTTATTGATTGCCCCAATTTATGGTGGTAGAGCCACGTTGTAGCTATTACTAGTTTCAGCATGAATGGAGTTACATGAAGTAACAGTGCTTGCATTTTTGCGTTTCGTTCGGTCAATGAGAGGGCCTGTCAAAAAAAAATTACATATAGTCATATTATACTCATAGAATTTCGAATTTATTTTATTTTTTATATTTAGCACACCAACATAAATATTACACAGAGATAAAATCACATATGGTAAATTAGAACTTGAAATTATAATCATAGGCATGCATGACATTAGTAAATGACAAAGAAACTAATTCTAATTAGGAACTACATATATGGAAAGAATCAAGAATTATTTTTTACAAGTACACCGTTAAATTACATTTTTAAGCAAGTGCTGTTTGAATGATCCAATTGCATCAAAAATATGTCTACTTTGTTATTTGTTCGAGATATATCATTATAGAATCTAGCCATGCGTATTAAAGGGCTGTTATATATGGTGTTAAGGGTTGCAGTTGTAATGGCAAAGATATGTGGATTACGCGATACTTAGCAATTAGGAATGATTTATATTACCTCGAGTCCACGACACAAAGCCAAAGGGCGTAACCTTAAATCCTCTTGTCGTCTGCAAGCTTCGAGTTTCATATGGCACAGTGTAGGGTATAATCTTAAGTCAGATGCGCAAACAGGAAGAGAGGATGTTGCCGCCGCTGCTGCAGCGCAGTCAAAGAGGCAAGCACATCTTAAAGACAAATTATTAGACATCTGCAGTAAGGAACATGAACCGGTAATACTAATTGGGAGATATAATTTGAAAATAATTTTATAGGTGAAGTAAATTCATTCATTCATTAATTGCCAGATAACTTCCAAGTTCACAAAATACCTATAGACACAAACAAAAATAACGTGTTACTTTAATTTTTTTAATTCCTTGGAACACCTTAGTTAATTTAAATACTCTAGCAATAAATATATCTCTGTAGTATAAATATTACAATTTAGAAAGTATGTGAGGATGGATGAATGTTTATTACCCTTTCACATAAAACCACTCAACAAATTTGGATGAAACTATACAATAATATAACTTATACATCAGAACAACTAAGCTTTAATTAAAAAATATATACATATGACAAAATATGAGACAATAATTGCCAAGTAAATTAGAAAAATTCTGCCATCTGTGAGCAATCTCGCCGCACAAATTGTAAGTTAAACGAAGGTATGGTACGGTACCAATATAAAGCTATAAAAGCAGTAAATCATAATACGACAAATTTAGACTCCATATTAAGTAATACAGTGTAAAATATAATTATTTTTTTATTTTGTGAACAACTTGATTTTAAGGTGGAAATGTTTATCATATTGGGTACGTCGGAATAATTTGGAAAGTGATAAATTGTAATAAGCATCTCACCTAGGCTGCCCATTGGAATCAACTGCACAAGTTGCTTCATATGCACACTGTACTCTAGCACACACAGCAGTACCAGTCGCCGGTTCGCTGGAACTCTCGGCCGTGTCATCGCCTGTTCGAATCTCGTTACTATGGTCCGTCAGTTTTGCAGTTTTGTTCGAGCCTTTAAGGTTACAGAGAATGTTTACGATTAGCTCTGTACACATTTCTTATGCTGTCATTAATTTTCTCTCGTAATTTTCTTATCTAGAACCACGCTGAAGCTATTACTGGTTCCAGAATGAACAGGTCGGGTCGCCCAGGATAGTACCACCCTCTTACAGAAAACCGACGTGAAATAACATTGCTTGCATTGCTGCGTTTCGTTCGGTCCAGTGAGAGTGCCGGAGGACCACCTCCCCCCCCCACTTCCCCTTCACCCCCTTTTTCCCAACCCCTCTCCTCCAAACACAGGCTGGCAACGCACTGGCGACTAGTTGCTACTTTCTTTTTTTTATGTTGGCAAACGAACAGATGGGTCACCTGAAATTAAGTGATCACCACCGTCCATGGACACTAACAACACAAGAGGAGTCGCAAGTGCGTTGCCACCCTTCGGGGGGAAGGGTTAGGGGAGGAAGAGGGAGAGGAGAGGTAAAGGGAGGTGGGTATCCGGCGCTCTCAATGGCAAGCACTGTTACTTCACGTCGGTTTTCTATGAGAGGGGGGTACTACCCCGGACGAGCCGACCCATTCATGCTGAGACTAGTAATAGTTTCAGCGTGGCTCTACCACCATTGTCTATGGTCGGCGGTGATCACTTACTAATAGGTGACCCGCCTGTTCGTTTGCCCCTATAATATAAAAAAAAATCTCCTAAACTTTTATCCATTGTTTTAGCAATTTCTAAAGGCATTATTAATATAATCGCGGTTACATACATTTCATATATTTTTATTCGTGTGTACTCCTGCTTATTATCTGGTAATAGAACATTATTATAAATATTATAACAGCATTACCTAACAAACAAACTTTATTACCATAAACGGTAACCTGTAAAGTTTCTCCTCATCGTAACAATGTTCTTAGTTCAGAAATCACTTGCTCTCGTATACAAGATTTCATTAAAATCGTCACGCAGTTTTAAACCAAAATCCCGACATACGAACGCACATTGCGGCTAACATTTTTCAAAATGTCAAATTAAATATTCTTTTCAAGATTAGAGTAAAACATTTTGAAAAATTTGGAAAAAAAAAATAAAAAGTTATGATTAAATTATTCAATTCATTTCATTAATGATAACAATAGTAGCAGTGACAGAAACAAAATTTATTACAACCATTTATTGCACTTTTACAAGTCACACTAGAACCCAGTAAACACATTACCTTAATTTTACATTAGGAACATGTTATTTGATCAGGATTCTTGGTAAAATAGTGGTAAATCCTACTATTTAATCGAGAAATCGCAGTTACGTTCTCTGTACATGAGTGACTTTTATGTGATGAGAATTTCTATGCCTCGGTGTTGAACATCTACGTTTGTATGGTATATCAAAAGTTTACGTACGTTACGTACAAGTTATACTTAGATTGGTTAGTTTATACTCTGTCGGTGTAATTAGTCATTCTAATTACGGTCATGTGTTTACTAAGAGATATGTTAAGCCTAAAATATAATACTATATTAGTTCTAAAGATTAAAATGTTTGATCAAAAATATTAACAACAGCTCAATATACAATATGGAAACATAAAAATTACCTGTAGTTGAGTTTTCATACTGTGCATCAGTACATTCACCGTAATAAGCGACGTGTAATGGTGCCTCACCGCGCATGCGCGCTTCACACGCCACTTTCAACAAAGCACATTCGTGAGGAAACGTCTGCCCATTATTCGAACAAACAGGCTCTCGCGCGGCTTCTGCGCACGGCGTCGCGCATGCGCACGAGCCACGTGCACACCACGTTCCAACTGGACATTGCACACCGGAACACGACTCTATACAAAAAAAAATAGTCAGCATTACCAAAAGAAGTCTTTTTTCCTGATTGACTACCCTATTGGTCTAACTAGGCCTCAACAGCTTCACCGGACTACCTTGTCGACAGAAGTGAAAACTCAATACAATAGAATGGTAGCCACTTACCATCAGGTAGGCCGACTGCCTGACGTTATACCGTAGGCGCCGTCCGCCTAGTCCTGCTAGAATGGATTGGGAGAGGTTGGGGTTCCCTGACGTCCCGACTGGTGCAGGTGCTCACCGGACACGGTTATTTCGGGTGGTACCTGCACCGGACCGCTCTCAGGGAGCCGACCGCCGCATGCCATGAGTGACGGTGGTAGGGCGTGATTTGTCGCTGCCGAGCGTGGTTTCGGCGATGCTCGGCAGCGACTAGGCTTGGCGAGCGATGGCCTCCTTCTGCGAGGAGGTCATCTCGCAGAAGGAGATGGCGGAGAGGGCCCGCGAAGTAGACCCTCTGAGTGACCCTCTCCGCCAACGGAGGACCGGCGCGAGGAGTCGGCGCTTTGCCCGACTCCTCCCGCCACCGTAGTCGGACCTGAGGGAGGGTGCCCATCTCCTCATTGCACAGGTCCGGCGGACGAGGGGAGGCAGCTGGTGTGTACCCAGTCTGCCTCTCTATAGGTAGGAGCCCGGTTCCACCGGGCGTACCGTTGGGGTGGCTCTACAATTTTGATTAGCATTGTACGATCCCTTGCCGCCCCAACAATCACGGTCTGTCGGTATACCGTGGGGTTTGTGTCTGTGCGAGGCTTAAGGGATTTCCCCAAGTTAATAAAAAAAAGGCCGACTGCCTGATTGCTGCCTTTGGGCATTTAAAAAAAATTGAAAACAGTTTCTAATAGTAATTACTATAGCCTATCAACAGCGTAATTAATTATTGATATGTAAACATCACTGCCATATATGTTCTAGATAGAATAAATTTACCTAAGCAGTTTTTCAATTCCCTGGTAATATTACAAGTTTTGCGAACAATTACTTTAAATCAGCCCGAAGATGTAGTATACGAAACAGACTTAAAATTACGATTTATTTCTTAATATGATACTGGAATGCCGAATTAATTTCAATTGATTTGCCAACCACTTACCACACGAACCCATGTGTTTAATGTGAAGTCTCCTCTTCTCACGGCAAGCTACCTCGCGTAAGGCGCACACGCTACTGTAAGTTTTGTTATCGCTACTGCAAACCTCTTCTGTCTCCTGGATTTAAAAACACATTTTTAAAATTAATTACATTCCTATGCATAACCAAATATACAACATTAACTAAATCATTTTAGATATCTGGACACTTTCAACAACAAAAAATATTAAGCAGAACCTTAGAAGTATATAAAAAAATATGTGCTTCAAGTATATGTGCAATGCTTCAATTACTAAAATTATTATTACGCATATGTGTTAATTATAATATGAAATGTTAAAATCCCAAATTTTTACACGTTATATCTATACTAATATTATAAAGAGGTAAAGTTTGTGAGTTTGTGACGTTGTGAGGTTGTAGGGGGTAATCTCAGGAACTACTAAACCGAAACGCTTTTACCAATAGAAAGCCACGTTATTTGTGAGTGTCATAGGTTAAATATCATCACGCTAAGACCAATAGGAGCGGAGCATCAATGAAAAATATTTTAAAATCTGGGTATTTTTTCATTATGAGAGCTTCCGCTTCGTCTTAGCCGAAAATAACTATTTCACGCGTACGAAGTCGCGGGCAGAAGCTATTAACTAATTATATTATCTATAATCTATACTAATATTATAAAGAGATATAGTTTGTGAGGTTGTAGGGGGTAATATCTGAGGAATCGGAGAAAAAATGGTCGAACGAAAACGTTTCTTACGAACGCTGCCTTAACGATGTATGATTGAGTTTTAGAGAAAAGTTGTAGCTTGATAATGCTTATTACCGCCCAACGAAGTGGGCACAGGTCAGCTAGTCTATACTAATAATGTAAAGTTTAAGACCCTTGCTTTTTGTTTGTTTGAACGCGTCGTACATTTCTGAAACTACCAGTCAGGTTTGAAAAAATATTTTATATTTTATAATATATTTGCGAACGATATCTAACATTACGATACGTTCCTTATGAGCAGAACAATCACCATAAAAAGTGTAACCCAAAAAGTACGTTAAGAGAGTAAGAAAAACTACATCGTGCGGGCAGGCCGTGTGTAAAAATTAAGCGCAAATGAAATCGCGGGAGACATCTAGTAAATAAAAAAATAATTTCTCACAGTGCCTTCCTCACAATGTTTTGGACAAACACAACTCGCTTCGGAAACTCCGTCGCTTTCACAGACCGCGTAATACTCGCACTTTTTATTCTCGCAGCCGTCTATAAAAAAGAACAATAATTACATGAATCATATACAAGTAAATTAATATAGGAGTATAAAAGAGTATGTACTCACTGCAAGGCCCGTCGTACAGCACTTGTACGTCACGACGGTGACGACACGCTTCAAGTTGTAATTTGCAACGATTCCCGTATGAAATGCCGTCAGAACCACACACCGGGGCAAACTCGTTCGAGCACCGCGGACACCGACATAAACCACGCCCGCCGGACGCAACACACTCACCGCCGTGAGGGCACACTCGATCCGCACATACACCGTTGGAACCTTATTACAATCCAAAAATATAAATCTACAATCATATATATTCTGCTTCATCTTGAGTGTAGTAGCATCATTATCATCAGCCTGTAAGACACTTTTTTCTTCTCTTTTTTTTAACTATATTTTTGGCAACCAATCTCTTAGATTATTACTGCCATTGTCGAGTAGTTAATAGTATTACAAGTTAGTGTTATGCGTTCATTTCAATGTCAATGTTTACGTTCCAACAAGATGGTGGCTCCCTTGTTAAAATTTTCCAGGGAATTTTTGTGGCATCAATTTTTTGTAAGTGGTAGAGCTAGGCTGAAGCTATTAATGGTTTCAGCCTGAATGGGTCGGCTCGCCCGGGGTACTACCACCCGACCCACAGAGAACCGACGTGAAGTAATAGTGCTTGCATTGTTGCGTTTCGTTCGGTCAGTGAGAGCACCGGAGGCCCACATCCCCTCCCATTCCCCCTTTCCCCACTACCCCTTCCTCCAAACACAGGCTGGCAACGCACTTGCGTTCTCCCTAGTGTTGCTAGTGTCTATGGACGTTGGTGATCACTTACCATCAGGTGACTCGTCTGTTCGTTTGCCTCCTATAATATAAAAAAAAACTGCTGAACAGATTTTCATGCTGTTTTCACCAGTGGATAAAGTGATTAATGAAGAACGTTTTAGTATATAATTTGTCAAGGTTTTTTTTTATAATCAGGGCGGGACAACGTCTGCCGGGTCCGCTAGTTAAAGTATAATTTGCAAAATAAATTTTGCATTCAGTTTCTTTTGTTGAGATGTGCAACCCGGGAAAGACACTTAACACTATCCTGAACTTGAGTGTTTTAGATTTATATATACATATTAATATTTTGTGAGAGCGTTGTTGATGTGTCAATAAAGTACATATTCTAAATATATAAAAATCCAGAGTCCTGATGTTTGCCCACGATGAACTCCGAAACTATTCAACCGATCTTCATAACAGTTAGCATTTATGTATAATTTCGACCAAATTGAGAGATAGGATAATTTATATTTCGATTAATGTCCTCAATATTTTTTAATTACTAATGACTGTCAATGTTGATTATTGTAATTAATTGTAAGTTTCACCAGTATCGAACAGATGGCGCTTCAAATTAGTTTGTTCATAGAAAACTGTAGGACCGACTGAGATGGCGCCCCGTTTTAATTTAAAATTTCTTTTTTAAATCCAGTTCATTTTAAGGTTTCAGTTTAAGGTTATTTTGTTCAATTCAACATACAATAACTGAGCCACAGCAACGCGTAGCCGGGTCAGCTAATAAATAAATAAACAATTAGTCCCTCACCACAAGCGCCCGTATGCAGAACTCGCAATTCCCTGCCCAGCAGACAAGCTGCTCGTCTTAGCTCACATTCGCTATCGTGTGTACGGGAGTCCGAACCGCAGACTGGTCTCAGTACAGGCTCGCAAGGTGGCGGACACGCACACACTGCTCCACCGCCTTCTACTCGACACTCGGCCCCGTGACGGCACTCGACTTCAGCACAAGGATTTACCCCTACAAAAAAATATCATCATCATCATCATTACCCTTACCCCACCTAAGTAGGGTCGGCACAACATGTTTTCTTTTTCCATTCTCTCCTGTCAAATGTCATCTCAGTATTCACACCTTTTACGCACATATCATTTTTCACGCAGTCCATCCATACCTTTTTCGGTCTTCCTCTACTCGTATATCCGTCCACAAACATAGTTAACACTTTTCTAGTTACATGGTTTTCATCTCTCCTCATGACATGCCCATACCATGCTAACCTATTACTCCTCAACTTATTAAAAAAAAAACGAATTTATAATATATCGCAGCAAAGAGTGACTTTTCGAGAAGAAAGTATACCATGGCAGGCTTCTTCGCCACTATATGGGAATATACCTACATTATGTGACCCGTTCAGGGTGGGAGGAAGGTCTTCAAAACACCACGCTTGGTCAGAGACAGGGAGCTTGGTCTTAAGATTTCATCGCGTAATCAACTTCTCTACAGGAAATCTCCCACGTTTTCGAGATTTATTCAAATACAATATGCGCGTCATGCGAAGCGTTTAGCGTATTTAAAATTAACAGATGGCAACACTGACGCATATATACCGGGACATCAGTTGATTGAAAACTAACCAAAACTAAAAAGAGTTTTTATGCAGTGCAGTTGCCAAGCAAATAGACGAGGCTTTATGCCGATACAATAACGTTGTACCATCGACTGCACAATGCGTTCATTACCTACCTATATATGTTTCAAAGATTCCTTATCAAGAAAGGCAATACAAAAAAAGACAAATTAATTTTGCAAATTATTAAAAATCGTATTTATGAATTGCTAGGTGAAAACTAGAGGGGCAAAGGGGGATCTTCTCATATACTACGGGTGATCACCGAGAGGGGAGGGGGGTAAGAATTATCAAATATGAGCCACGTAGAATGGTCACGTTCCCTAAGTGTAAAAGCAATCGTTATGTACATACTTTCAGAACTCACTGAATGAAAACCTACAGCGGCTATTCTACATACAAGTATTTTAAATAAAATATAAAGGGTAAGGGTTCATACCAGAATTGCATTGTCCCTTAAATATAATCTTCAAAGGTTTTCTGGCTCGACAACTTTCGCGGTGCATTTGGCACTCGTTTGAATATGTTTTTCCGTCTGATGCGCAGACCGGTGAGAATGGTTCAGCACAGCGACACGAAGGTGAACGACGCTCGTCCAATTGACATACTTCGGGATCTGGACACGTCACTCCGGTGCATGGATCTTTAATCACGCAAATGATGAAATCTTTACTATTATTATAAATAGCACCTGTGAGTTTGTTTGTTACAGTTTCATTTTGCATATATATTGTCAGGGTAACAAAAAAGGACATAGGGTAACTTTCATCCACAATATGTACTGTTCCCGAGTGATAGAACAAATCTAAATTAACGCGAGCGAAACCACAGGTAAAAACTAGTGAACTTATAAAAATTGAGCCGTTACGAGCCGCCTGGCAGATGTGAAACATCGAAATTGTTCTGTATAAATTATATGCATAAGAGAACAGATTACGACAGAAATCAGCTATGGCATAAGAAAATGATAAGGCATTACAAATTTGTTTCGTAATGTAATTAATGACTGTTTATTTATTTTATTACATAAATATTCATTTTTATTATATACAAAAATTCAGGCGCGGTGAATTTGACGGCATTTATTAAAGGGCGCTAGGTCGTCGGCCGTGCCGCGTAATACTAGTAAAACGAGTGTCCGACAAAACAATTTGAATCTTATGTTTATACAGATAGGGTTGCAATATTTTTGAGTATTTCGTTAATAGTGCAAAGTTCGTGTTTTGCGTCGCCACGTCTGGCCAACGCCAACAATCATGTTTACTCTCGCCTATAGATGTTTCACATCAATAACTAAATATATGTATACAGATATCAAAAATATACCAAGAGTTATTTTTTTATTTCTTCGAAAAGGATTTTTTTTCAGGGTTTCTTACTCACCGCATTTACCATAATATTTAAAGGTTATATTTGTGTTGGATTCACAGGCAGCTCTGCGCATTTCACATTCGCCCGGGTAGTCTCGTGCGTCGCTAGCACAAAGTGGTCTTGAACCCTCGTGGTCTCCGTAGCTAGGACAGGACGTAGGGCATTCACAGTTATAAGCAAGGCCATCAGGTGTCGGTCGACAAAGTGCACCCGGTCCACAAATCACTCCACGGCATGGATCAGGAATATCTGCGATATATATTACCTGTATTCTTTTTACAATCTTTATAGTTAAACCAATATTAATAAAAGGTACCAGTTGATTTTTGATCTTTGATTCTTTGATTTTTGAGTTGATATTTATATTAAATTATATTATGATTTTAACATGTTACATAAATAAATCTGAGTTTACAAATATTTGTCTGAAAATAAAATTGTATATCAAAATACTTTAAATCATGATATATCTGAGAGAAAAGCAACTACGACGCTTAACACTGGACACGGCTAAATAATTATCAGCATTGGTTGAAAGTAAGAAGGTATTCTTTTTTTTTTTAATCCACGTACCATATTTCGCATTTCTAATTCTCAGATACGACTTAGTTGAAAATGTTGCATTTAGGTATTGTTTTACGTTCCAGGTTTATTTATATAAGTGTAGAAAAAAAAATGTTTTCTTCGAATAACACCTAACAGCCTCTTAGTAATTTAGTTCAAGATCAAATAAAGAGTAAATGCCTCTTGTACGCCACGACTCAATGCGACATATTAACAATTTCAATACTGTGAAACGTAGTTTTACTTATTTTTCTTGTTAAATATACATACTATATGAAAACTTTTCAATAATTCCAGTTTCTTAAAAGAAAAAATCATTTAAAAGATAGATCTACAATTTCCCAAAAATTCAATATACATAGATCAATGCGAGTACTTTAAGTTAGATTATTTATACATATGCTTCGAAGTTCAGAGTGTATAAAAGATCTTTTGGGAATCTATATATCTAATAAGTTAACTTTAAACTCCACTGGTGTTAACCATTCGAAAACTATAACAATTAATGACCACCACATTATGTATTCTCTGTGCCCTATTCCTATTTATTGTAAAATTTTGAGTTTGTCCAAACGCTTAATGAATTTACTCCTTACCGAACATTCTTTATAAACCATTCCTTATTTTGCAACACCAAAAAGTCTGCATCTGTTAATCTATTAAACAACTGAATATAAAAGAGGTAATATACACTCTATATTAGCTACTTTTACTTTTACCAGTAAAACAAAAAAAAACTGAAATATATCATATGAAATTTTCGAAAATAAATCACAAATTATTGTCATTTGAGTGATAAATTTAATCAGTACAGAAATCACATAATCCAACAAATCCTCGGCATTGAAAATCGGCGTCATATTGTAAGTTGGCAATTGGCATTATGTTTAATTCCATAGCTTCTTAAAGAAGTTTTTACCTATAAGTATTGTATTTAAAATCAGGATTATGGAGTATGGAGTAGCAATAGATATCACATTTGAAATACACTTCCATTATCGACAATTCCATCGACAATTTGAGGGTAGGCCGGTATCACAGTGTGTATATTATGAGCTCCGTTTAAAAAAATATGAGAAAAAGAGATTCTGTTAAACTTAAGTTAAATAAAATAGTCCACTGTTATTATCTTAGCGTAAACTAAGTGAAGTAATGTTGGTGAAACATTTGGTGCAGTAAAATAAAGCAATTGCTTACTCAGACCCCTGTGATAAATTTGTGCTGTTAAAGTGTTTTAAAGATAAATATACAGTGAAATTTGTTATAAAACATGTTTGATAAAGTGAACTAATTCATAAAAGTGTAATAATACATCTTTACAGCATAATAATAAAGTAAAGCTGTGAATAAAAACCGCTACATATTTCAATATACACTTGGATGTTTGAAGCAGATACTTATTCAAAAATTCAAAACTTTACACAGTGCTCGCTTAGCCTAGCGGTATTCGTCATCGCTATGTTTTATTGGCACAGGTTGTTGAAGGTTCGAACCCCACTCAGTTAGTTTTGTTCATTGTCAAAATTTTCTGCCTTGTTTTCGTAAAGTTGTAACAAACTATGACGTACGTGATGCAGTAAAAATACTAGGCAAAGTAACAACGGGAGGAGGTCCTCGCGGCGGCCGTTGAAAGGCTTGGGCATTCCCTACAGACATCGTTTGGAGGGATGCTCAACGCCAGGTTGGCGGGTCTCGAGGACCGACTCCTCCCAGCAAAGGTGGTGAGACCGCAGCTTGAGGCGGACAGACGACGGGCGGCTCCTGGGCCCGCAGCTAAAAACATAGCTGCGGCAAAAACAAGGACGCCCCCGAGCGATACGCCGGTGCACATCCCCTGCCCCGCTCCCTGTCCATCCTCCCTTCCGGCTCCGGTGGAGCCGGAGGAGGAAGGGTGGACGACAGTGGTGCGACGGGGGAAGAAGAAGAAGGCGAAAAAGGCGGCATCAACGACGACAAGTAAAAACCCACAAAAAAAAAAAAGAAAAGGAAAAAAAAAAAAAAACCAACAACAACAAACTTTGCAGCATTCTGTTCGTAAAAATGCCACCAAAAACACTGAAACCTGACACTTGTGCTAAATGCAATAAAAGTATTAAAGGAACAGAGTACATAACATGCTGTATATGTGATCGTTTTTTTGATATCGAATGTGCCAACATAACATCAAAACGTTTTTATAAAAATACTGAGGCAGAGCGAAAGATAAACTGGAAATGTCCTGAGTGCTGTTCTGACAGTGACACATCTACCCTCAGCAGTACTAAGAAAAATACACCCGCTTCTAAACAAACCCATCTATCTAACAGCTCAAATAGATAGCTCGCACGCTATCTACCCTCAGCAGTACTAAGAAAAATACACCCGCTTCTAAACAAACCCATCTAACAGGCGACTCAAATAGCTCGCACGCTATAAATAATGTAACAATAAGGCGCAAAGACAAGGATAGCAGTGCAGCATCTTCACCAGATTGTATTGCTAATTCGTACACTAATATGGAAGCGAATAATGTTCCTAATAAAGACGAGCAAGATTTTTTAACGGTGGAAAAATTTCAGAAAATTCTTAAAAATGAGTTGGCAGTTTTTATGTTTCAAAGCGAATCAATTGTCATTCAGCTAAGAGCAATCGACGACAAAGTCAACAGTTTTCAGGAAGCTGTTGCATTCTTTAATGAAAAATTTGAAATCATAAAATCACAGCTTGAAGAAAAAAATGCTACTATAGCATTTTTATCGAAAGATAATATCGATCTAAAAACCCAAGTAAGGGATCTCTCCACTAGGCTCAGTCTAGTTGAACAGAATATGCGCGAAGCGAACATTGAAATAAATGGAATTCCTGAATCCCGATCTGAAAACTTACTCAATACAGTCCTGCAAATTACAAAAGTTATTGAGAGTCCAATTGACGATGGTGATATACTACATGCTATCAGGATTGCTAAGAGAAATCGAGAAAATAATGCTCCAAGATCTATAATAGTAAAAACACGTAGTCCTCGTATCCGCGGCACTTTGTTAGCCTCAGTCACCAAATATAATAAAAATAATCCACAAAATAAGCTAAGCACACAACATCTGGGAATCGCGGGAACTCGTACTCCGGTATTTGTATCAGAACACTTAAGTCCCTCTAATAAGATATTACTTGCTGCTACCCGTAAAAAAGCTAAAGAGAGAAATTATAAATTTGTTTGGGTACGAAATGGACGAATTTATGTCAGAAAAGACGAGACAAGTCAGGCTAAATCAATACAAAGTGAGGAAGGATTGAAACTTCTTCAGTAAACTTTATTTTTATTTAATTTTAAATCCTTTTATATTACCTGTTATATTCTTGTACTAGTGTAATAGTTTATTTTTAACTCTAATTATGAGGGATAATAGTCAGATTAATGATGAACTTGAATCCTTAGCAGTTTCTCAATCATTTATATGTGCGCCTGAGCATTGTATTAATTACCTAAATAGAATAAAAAATCGTTTAATTATATTTCACGTCAATATCAGAAGTATTGGATGCAACTTTGACAATCTTGTTGTACTCTTAGCTAGGTTGAATGTTGCCCCACATGTTGTAATCTTGACTGAATGCTGGTTGAGCAAGTCTCCACACATTCCTTTATTATCTGGATATACTGAATGGCATACTCGTTACAACAATCAAAATGATGGAGTAGTTACTTACTTGAGAAATAATCATGACTGCACAGTGGAAGATCAATTACTTGATGATGCAAATTGTCACGTTATCAAGTTCTCCGATGATACAGTTATAATTGCTATATATCGGTCTCCTTCTAACAAAAATCTTGCAAATTTCTTTAATAGTCTAGATAGATGCTTAAAATCATTAAGTACTTACAAACATATTGCGCTTATTGGGGATATAAACATAAATATTACAAATAACACAAAAGATCCTAATTCAGAAACTTATCTTAATTTATTGGCTTCTCACGCTATGTTACCTGCTCACTTACTTCCTACAAGAAATGAGAATTGCCTTGATCATGTCTTTCTTAAAACAAAAACTGAGGCAATAACACTTGTCTTAAATTCTCTTATTACAGATCATGCACCCCTTCTCCTGTGCTACAATTTAAACCCTAAAATAAAATCTCCTAAGTGCATGATGACTCGAATCGATGAAACTACAGTTGTAAAGGTTCTCGATAAAACTGACTTTACTCCAGTCCTTCGTTGTCAAAACCCTAACCTAGCTGCTGAATTACTTGTTGACATTGTTTCGACTATAGTAAGAGATAATACCAATATGATCCCGATACCCAATAAACAGAGGATCCTTAAGCCTTGGATTACGCCTGGTCTTCTGCGTTGTATTAGAAATCGAGATAAACTTCAATTTCAGGTAAAGAAAAATCCTAATAACCAGATCTTTAAATTAACTTATACCCGTTATAGAAATTTTTGCAATAACTTACTTAAATCAATTAAAACGAAATATGAACAAAATGAGCTCCAGAGGGCCAGAGGTGATCCTAAGGCTACCTGGAAATTATTAAAGAAGTTCGGTAATATTGATACAAAATCTGCCTCTTCCAATGACTTACTATCTGTTTCATATGATCGACACTCCTCTATTAATATTGTTAACAATTTTTTTGCTAATGTTGGAGAGTCACTTGCTTCTAAAATATTGTCACCGGCAGTACATGCCTACAGCCATAACCCAGAGAATTGTCTAAATCATACACCTGCACTATCTAATTCCATGGCATTATACAACACGGATCCAGTTGAGATAGAATGTATAATTTTAGGCTTAAAACATAATTGTGCTACTGGTTGGGACAATATATCAGCATCGGTTGTTAAATCTGCTAGGAAGGTACTGTTACCTGTGCTTGTACACGTATTTGACCTATGTTTAAACTCGGGTTGCTTTCCTCACGTCTTTAAAAAGGCTCTTGTACATCCAATATATAAGAGTGGAGACCGTAAAAATACCAACAATTATAGACCAATAGCTGTTCTCTCTACATTTTCTAAGATATTGGAAAAAATTTTGAATAAAAGGTTGTTACACTTTCTTTCCACTAACGATATCATAGCGAGCAACCAATTTGGCTTTATGCAAGGTAAAAGTACTGAGGATGCCGTTATAGACTTAACAAAACTTATTGTACAAAACCTCGACTGTAAACTAAAATCTATGGGTATATTTCTGGATATATCCAAAGCTTTTGACACTGTTTCTGTTCCTATCTTGTTAACTAAATTGGAATATATTGGCGTCAGGGGTATTACACTACAGATTTTTCAGGATTATCTTAGTGGACGAAGTCAACGTACTAAAATTGATAATATCACTAGCGATGATGAATTTCTCACCTACGGTGTCCCTCAAGGCAGTGTTCTGGGTCCGACACTTTTTCTTGTTTATGTAAATGACCTATGCAAATTAGATCTGCCTCATTGTAAAATCATTGCATATGCTGATGATACTGCTATGGTTATTTACGGCAAAAATTGGATGGAAATCCAAACTCATGCTGAAACTGCTTTGTCTATAGTAATGAATTGGTTATCTACCAATCTACTCACGTTAAATATTGTGAAATCTAAATTTGTTACCTTCGGATTTAAAACCTCGTTATTGCCTAGCAATGATTTTACTATTCAGGCGCATGCATGTGGTCTTTACATAAATCAACATTGTAGCTGTCAGTATTTAACTCGTACCAACTCTGTAAAGTACCTAGGTGTTTTTATTGATAGTGTTCTTTCCTGGCATGATCAAATTAATAATGTAGTCTCACGAGTAAGAAAATTGATATATGTTTTTAAAAACCTACGTTCAAGTCTTGACTTCTCAACGCTACGAACTGTATATTTTGCCCTTGGTCAATCTATTTTGATATATTGCATCACAATCTGGGGTGGATCTTGTAAAACTTATCTTATTAAAATTGAAAGAGCACAGAGAGCATTACTAAAAGTTATGACTTCAAAACCTATTCTTTTTCCTACTCAGGAACTTTATTCAAGTTGCAAAGTTCTATCTGTTCGTAAACTATTTATTCTTCATGTTACACTTAGGAAGCATGCTCAGATGATCTATGATCATAATTTCATTTGCACAAAGCGTAGATATGATCAAGTATGTCCTAGTGAGCCCCGAAGAACAGAACTTGCTGGTCGCCATTATCATTATTTAAGTCCTATGCTATGAGAGTTTTGTTGATTTTATTATATAGCATAGGACTTAAATAATGATAATGGCGACCAGCAAGTTCTGTTCTTCGGGGCTCACTAGGACATACTTGATCATATCTACGCTTTGTGCAAATGAAATTATGATCATAATTTCATTTGCACAAAGCGTAGATATGATCAAGTATGTCCTAGTGAGCCCCGAAGAACAGAACTTGCTGGTCGCCATTATCATTATTTAAGTCCTATGCTATATAATAAAATCAACAAAACTCTCAATATTTATCCACTTATCAAAATTAAATGTAAAAAAAAAAATGTTTAGTTGGCTTTTGGGTCTAACGCATGAAGAAGCCGAAGAACTACTATCATTTACATAATTAGTTTACTTGCAATTGTTTCTTGCTAAAATATAATATTATCAAACCACACTTAAATTCTATACATGCATGTCACTCAACATGACATTAACTCACGCTTGCTTAGCAGCATTTCATTATTAGATAAGCTATTTTTACATTGTTGCATATTACGATTTATGTGTTAACTTTTTCAAACAAAAAGCTTAGTGTTGTCCGGCGGTGAGTGTTGGTGGCTGTAACACAGTTATTAACTACAGCAGTCACTAATGCTCATGTAATTATAATTTTGCTAGTAATTCGGCTAGCTAATATAATATAATAATAGTAATCTAGTTATAATTACCATTCTAACATTTCTCTGTAAAATTGTATATATATATATAACTCTGTAAAATTGTATATGTATTGTATATGTATAAATAAAAAATAAATAAATTATCGTTTTCCATTTCCATATTGTGACAGACAGTATCAATTTCTTAGCGTGCTTAATTTGACCAATAGCGGTGTACTTACCACTGTGAAAAAGATAGCAGCAATCAGCAGTTGTTACTAACACCAGCAGTGTTAACCTTTGGATGAGCATAGTCCAGTTGGTTCTTCCCAGTCTGTCTTTCTTTCTAACATCATCGTACATCTTATTTTCTATTGCATTATTTTTTTACTAAAACAGTTCAGAGTTATTTTATTTCTTCGGTAACCTATTTAACATTCTAGAAACGAATGAGTACCTAATTTAGATAATTAACAACTGGATTTAATAATATCAATCAATAAGCATTAAAATAAATAAGATCACAAAGTGAAGATCACAAATAAATTGTAATTACTTAACGATTATTTGTTACGAAAAAAAATCGCAAATGTTGGAAATATATCTGTTGCTACTTTTAATACATAGGCGTCTGCCACTTCATTATACACAGTACGAGTTTATTTAGCAATTCTATTGGCCGACAGTAAATCAATACATCATGAGAAAATATGACACTAGTGAAAAGATCTCGTAATACTCTTTCAGTTCACTACATACAGGAGCGAACAAAACTGTTCATTTCTCGTTGAATGAAATCCCTAACAAACAATTGGCTGATTAAGATAGTAGAAAAGAGGGCCTATGCAATATTAAAATATTTATCGCCTGGTATTTTATAAATAATAACGATAGAATTAGAATTACATAAGTATAGATACAATAAAATCTTTAATTAGATTACCTATTGGCATAAGGTTACCGTAACTACTGTAAGATAATGCAAATATTGCGTGAAAATTTTATAAATGAGCTTACCGTAATAGTAATCCTAAATAAGTGGGGCACAAATGAGACGAATTTATATTACACGCAATATAATTAAAACTGTAAATATGCTTGACAATAAGGCATTGCCTCATATGAACTAGCCCCGGTTCCTTCCAACACCCTCGAGCGCCGGGGGCTAACTAATAGCAGCAGATTGAATGGACTCGTTTGGATCATGCGCATAATGCAGCAAAGGTATGTTATAAGTAGAAGTTTACATATTCTTATACAGGTAAGTACGTCTATGGGCGTAACTATTTTCCACGTATAAATTATATGCCTCAATACGATACGACTCCCGGGACGATACGATTGGATGGGACAATACGAACAAGGTTAGGTTTAAGTTACCAGATTTAGCATGTTTATCATACATAGACGACATCGTCGTTTAACATTGAGATTGTAATGAAACGCTATAACCTACAGAATATAAAAAAGAATAATACTTTCTCACCGTCAGACATATTACACAAATAAATGTTTTATACATTTAACTTCAACGTATTATTGTGTGTATGTATACGATTTAGATCCATTTTTAAACTTCGATAATTACATTTCATCAAAGTCAATAAAACCTTCTTATCACTTTTATTACTTGCATGTAATTTGGCCTCTGTGATAGCTTTTACGACAGGAGTGCTCAAACGGTCGATCGCGAGCGCTTTTTAAGTCGAGGTCAAGGAAAATTTGCCGATATAGAACTATCCAGATTTTGTTTTAGTAGGTAGGTAACGAAAACAAAATGTAATGAATAAACAACTACATTCTATTTGATCCACAATTAGGCCTGAATAACCACTTTCTTTTATAATCTTGAGCAGGAGTTACCTACACCTACTTAGATGACAAATCTGCATCACACATATTTGCAGCCTTTCAAAGTCGATCGATCGTAGTCTAACAATATTGAGTTGGATCGCCAGCAGTTCAAGTTTTAGCACCCCAGTTCTAAGATATTCATTAAAATAATACGATATAATAAGAATTATTAATACTATATAGATTACAACAACGTAACAAGTATCCAATTATTTTTCTATAATATGTAAAAGATAAAATTAATTACTATAATTATTTTAGGATATAGATATATACCATAATCGCAAACTTTTTTGTAGGCCTTTTTAAGATTTAGCATTCTGTAAAACAGTTTTCATGTATCCTGGTTTAGACCGCGTTAGGAATGTAAGCGCTGTTTCGCAAATACATTTAATGTTTTAATGTAAGTATTGATTTGTTGCAAAGCATTAGGGGCTCAATGATTAGCTGGAACTTGGTAACACTGGGAAAGTTTTAGGTTATTAGTTTCCAAGCTAAACAAGCCACGCAGTTCGGCTGAGTCCCTTAAGCGCTCGCCTTAGTAGTCCGGTGAAGCTGTTAAGACCTTGTTAGGTCAATAGCGTAGTCAGACCGAGAAAAAAAACACGCGGTATTTAGTGCTTTTTACAGCAGCTAGATGGTGTATTTTTTTTCCCGTACGACTCTTCGGTACAATACTTATACGCGTCCAATGAGTTCATAAGTTCATAAGTATATCGCATCACCTCACAAATTGAAAAAATGGATATACAGATTAGTTGTAGTCTTCGATCAATTGATCTAGTTATTGTTGATCGAAGGTTGTAGTACTAGTGCACACGTCTGCCAGACGTCCTACCACAATAAATATTAAAAGGTATTGGGAAGTTGAAAATATGGGAAAGAAAAAAAATGCGACGGAAATTTTTAAATAAAAATTTTATTTCATCATGTTTCGACGATAGCACCATCTACAGGATACACCTATAACTAAAAAGCGACCAGGTAAACCCGTAAGTACAAAAATTATCAAAATCGATAGATCTCTAAATGAAACAAAGAAACACTGGGAACGCCTGTGTACACTATCATAATGATCGATTCAGTAATTAAAGCGTGACAGCATAAGAAACAAACTCACATTCGCATTTATAATATTAGTAAGTATTTGTAAACATTTGTCCTTAAGACCATTGTGAAATTACCTTTTCGAGAATTTTATTTTCCTTACCACGTTTATTTGAAAAAAATCAGGAACTTTCAATTTGTTTCCACGAAGTGTCTTGCGCACCAGTATCTTGAAGTTTAAAAAAATGAAATGGTGTACATCACTATAAAAAATGTAATGTACTTTACAATAACAACGTACATATACGTACTTCACATATACGTAATATGTGAAGTTTAATACATATTTAGGATTATGTCGTAGCCTTTCTTCTTTCTTTATGAAATTCAGGTTTAAAGTTAATATAATGTTAAGGTCAAAAACAAACAACAACATTGCTTTCTTTGGGAGTGGTAAATCCACGAATCCACTCTACATATGGGTTATTTGTATTGATACAATTTTATTTTATGACCTCGACGTTTTAACACCACAATCTCCAACACATTGTAATCAAATATAATTACACGCACCAAACTTTTTCGTTGACGTGTTTATAGTTTATTTACAAACTAGCTGTACCCCCCCCCCCCCCAA